>JALXFT010002218.1:730000-1012500 GCA_023376895.1 Aspiorhynchus laticeps | reverse complement strand
CTCCAGTGTCATCTGTGATGGTGGATCTGATTGTACATGTAGATCCTGTTTGTGATCCTCGACGTAATGATGAGCAATCTTCCAGCCGCTCCCAGCTGTCTGTGTATCTTCTCACTGTCCATCCAGTAGAGTTACTCTGGTCCTCACAGCTCAGAGAGAGAGAGACTAATGTGAAGTGTTGAGTTCTGCTGGGACTGACGATCAGAGAGACTGGAGGAGAAACACCTGAGAAGATAATTACAGCTACAATTTAGAAATCAAGTCAAGACAGTTTTATTAATATAACACTTTACACAACTTACATTGTTTCAAAGCAGATTTAAAAAAATAATAAATTTCTAATATCTGAAAATCCATAAATCATCACTGAATATTTCTATTTAAAACTTCATAAACAAATTTATATACCTTAAAATATTTGTCATTATGCCATCAGCAAGCAAACCAAAGACAACTGTGACAACCAACAAAAACCTCCATAAAGTGTTACTATTGGAGAAAAAAACATTGGGAGAAACCAGACTCAATTCTGGGGTCAGTTCTTCTTTGCCTGTACAGTGTGAACCTAGTAGTGTTTATAGTTAGCTGAGATTGTTGTATATTAACTTACTCATATATAATTATTAGGCAGATGCTAATCAAACTGTAAAATGATTGATTAAGTGTGTATATGGTTCATCCTATATAATTAGCTGATGTGCACATTGATGGAGTGTCCTGTGTTGTTGGTAAAGTGCCTCCAATAATCAAGGTATGGTCAATGACATAAAAATTAAAAAAAACAAATTATATAGATCAGATGATACATTTTTATTTCACTTATTTGATTATTTTCCCTCAAGTACACTTATGTAAGTAACACTTTTGTGCCTTTTGTGTGAAGCTAAAGCATCTCAGTATGGCCGTTGCCATCTTGTGAAAATGACGTCATTTGGAGCCAGAGTCTGCGCAGTAGGGATTCGTTTGGAGCCAGAGTCTGCGCAGTAGAGATTCGTTTGGAGCCAGAGTCTACGCAGTAGAGATTCGTTTGGAGCCAGAGTCTGCACAGTAGAGATTCGTTTGGAGCCAGAGTCTGCACAGTAGAGATTCGTTTGGAGCCAGAGTCTGCGTAGTAGAGATTCGTTTGGAGCCAGAGTCTGCGTAGTAGAGATTCGTTTGGAGCCAGAGTCTACGCAGTAGAGATTCGTTTGGAGCCAGAGTCTGCGCAGTAGAGATTCGTTTGGAGCCAGAGTCTGCGCAGTAGAGATTCGTTTGGAGCCAGAGTCTGCGTAGTAGAGATTCGTTTGGAGCCAGAGTCTGCGTAGTAGAGATTCGTTTGGAGCCAGAGTCTGCACAGTAGAGATTCGTTTGGAGCCAGAGTCTGCACAGTAGAGATTCGTTTGGAGCCAGAGTCTGCGTAGTAGAGATTCGTTTGGAGCCAGAGTCTGCGCAGTAGAGATTCGTTTGGAGCCAGAGTCTACGCAGTAGAGATTCGTTTGGAGCCAGAGTCTGCGCAGTAGAGATTCGTTTGGAGCCAGAGTCTGCGCAGTAGAGATTCGTTTGGAGCCAGAGTCTGCGTAGTAGAGATTCGTTTGGAGCCAGAGTCTGCACAGTAGAGATTCGTTTGGAGCCAGAGTCTGCACAGTAGAGATTCGTTTGGAGCCAGAGTCTGCGTAGTAGAGATTCGTTTGGAGCCAGAGTCTGCGTAGTAGAGATTCGTTTGGAGCCTGAGTCTGCGCAGTAGAGTCGTGAGGCGGAGCCGCGGAATCAAACTCCCGCCCAAACTCCGGCATACCCAATCAACCATAACGACACGCCCCATTTTTATGGCATCAAATTACTAGCTAAAATGAAACTTATCACAAAAATTAACAATTGAACATATATCAGAGTGACAACAAATACCTTAAATGACCAAAACCATATTTTGGAAAATTGTATTGGAAGTGTAATTTATTTTTTTATTTTGACTCAAGTCCCATTCGTTTACATGGAGAGGGCGGTGTTTATGACCTGTGCTGCAGCTAACCACCAGGGGGCGATCAAAGAGCCCGCAGCTTCACTTTTCACAAGGTGTGAGACACACCCGGTGTCAACAGTAATAGCACGTGCAGCGGCAGCCTCCCCCGGGTCCTAATGCCCGTTTAGTAAGGCGTTTTAATTCCGTAGGGGGCACTGTTGGCCTACATCTATATGAAAGCAAAATACACAAATAATATTTAGATTGTGTTTCTGATTAAATAAAGAAGTAATTGATGCCACAATATCACGAGTAGCCTATGTTTTGATTTAAAGGTCAGAAGCTATACCAGGGGTTCCCAAACTCGTTCCTGGAGCCTCCCCAACACTGCACATTTTGCATGTCTCCTTTATCAATCACACCTGATTCAACTCTCAGCTCATTAGTAGCAACTCAAGACCTGGAATGGGTGTCAGACAAAGGAGACATGCAAAACGTTCAGTGTTGGGGAGGCTCCAGGAACGTGTTTGGGAACATGTTATATTTTTAAACAAATTATGAGCTCTAAAATATTTTCAGAATTTTTTCAACTCTTTTGCTTTAGACCATTTACAAATGTTAAATCATAAAATAAAATGTCATGATTACCACTGCATGTTTCTGAAAAACAAAATTCAGCAACTGAATATAGTTTATTCATAGTTATTTTCACATTTTCAGTGTACTGTCATTATAAAAGAACTTCATTATTGTTTATTTAATTCTAACAATCAAGTTCTTGTTAAAAACTAACCAAAAAAAAAATAAAAATTGCTTATAATTTCTGCACAGGAGAGACTTGGTTTTGTTTCCAAATAAAAGGAAATATATCGGTATAGGTTATCACAAAAATGAGTTGAAAAATATTGGCAAAATCCAATATTGTGCATCCCTAATTAGATTTAAAAGTTTTACATTTTTGCCGCTAACCCAGGAATCAAGGTGTTGCTGCTAGTTTGGTTTATTTAGGCCCTGCTGACAGCAGAAGCATCTTTCTCCATTCACACCATTAAAAAGTAGCCGTATATTATGACAGGACACAATTTCAAGACATATCAAGCTTCAATTTCCAGAGTGTCTCACTCATTCTGATATTCAGTTTGAACTCACCTGTGACACATATTAACTCTGTGTTGCTGTACCATGTGTCATAGGCTCCTCTCTCTGCTCTGCACATATAAACTCCTGTGTGATTTAGAGCAGCAGAACTGACAGTGTAGTTTCCTCCAGCTCCTCTGTTGCTGTCTGAGAGCAGCTTATAATGATTGCTGTAGTCTGTATAAAGTGAAAATGTGCAGTTACCTTAAGACATGAGCAGACATTTATACATGAGTCTTATAAATGACCTTTGTTGGTAATCAGAGTATTCAGATTGATTCAATATTTTAATCTCTATAATATTTTTATGAAACCAGTTTATTCAGATGTTACTACGTGAAGCACATTATATCTTACCTGATAAACCAGTATCAGTGAACCAGCTGAATGTCCAGCCTGTAGAGGAGCCGTTAACCTCACAGATCAGAGTCACTGGATCTCCTTCATTCAACCACGTCTGTGGAGAAACACTTAAAACTGCTCTGGGATCTGAAGCGGAGAAATCACTCATTAATAACATGTTAAACTTGTGTGTGTATGTGAAGAGATGATCAAACTCACCTGATACTGTCAGTGTAACTTCATCACTGCTGTGTGATGTTCGTGATCCGTCTCTCTCTGCTCCTTTACATGAGTATTTACCTGCATCAGACTCAGTAACAGAACTGAGTGTGTGTTCCTGCAGTTCACTGAAAACTTTGCTTGAACCTTTTTTATACCAGCTGTACTGCCAGCTAGTGACTCCTTCAGCATATATGTCACAGCTGAGAGTGACTGTCTCTCCTCTGAATACATGTTGATCAGGTTCGATGGTCACTGTCGGTTTTGGTCTTTCTGTACAATGACAACAATTCACAATACAAATAATGGGTCACACTTAATATTAAGTGGCCTTAACTACTTTGTACTGTGACGAGCGTCCCGAGCACTCATCAGCGTTGCCCTGGAGATGGACACGAATCACCTGCACCAGCTCGTCACGGATGGATCAGCCACACCTGAGGCTCGTTTGCCCACGGCCAGATAAGCCGCGTGAGGCCGGGAAATGGGGAGAAACGGATCTCCAGTATGCTGAGAACTAATGTGCAACCTCTCCTTTTATTCCAGAGACAAGCGTGTGACCGATCCAGCCCTGCCCGAAGCACAGCACGATCCACCACGCACCGGAACGCACTTGGAGAGCACCAGAGCACCTCAGCCAGCTTACCTTCACTTCTACGCACCTTGTTTGTGAATAAATCCACCCTCCGGGGTATTTATTGAGCTCTCCTTGTCGTGTGATCCTTCCACCTCGCCACACTGGTGGAGAATGCGGGCAAGTTAGTGGAAGGTTTCACCGACAAGCGATCTCTCTTTCACTCACCAAACCTGTTTTCCCTTCTTTTCGACAGGCGGCCACTCCTCCCCAAAGGATGGAAGAACTCCTCAGGCAACTGACGGAGGTCAGCCTGCGCCAGCAGCAGATTGTGGAGCATCTTGCTTCCCGCCAGGGCCAGGTGGAGCAGGAGATCGTGGACCTCCACTCGGCTGCCCGCCAGCGTGTTCCGTTACCGGACTCCCGAAGACAAGCGGCCCAACTGCTGCCGAAAATGACCGCCCACGATGACGTTGAAGCTTACCTCCAGATGTTTGAAAACACCGCCACCACGGAGGGATGGGACCCGGAAGATTGGGCGCGCACACTGGCCCCTCTCCTCACTGGCGAAGCCCAACGAGCGTTCTTTAGCCTGCCCACGGAGGTGGCAGAGAGCTATGCCAGCGTGAAGCGGGAAATACTGGCCCGAGTAGGACTCTCGCCGGTGTGCGCGGCCCAGTGTTTCCACGACTGGGGGTATCAGCTTCAACGTCCCGCACGAACACAAGCCGCCAAACTCACTCGTCTGGCACAACACTGGCTGATGGACGGAGCGCCCACGGCTGCCCAGGTAACGGAACGTGTCATCGTCGATCGCCTCCTCCGAGCCTTACCCCGCCCTCACCGTCAGGCGGTTGGCATGCGGAATCCCACCTCCACGCTGGAGCTTGTAGAGGTGATCGAGCTGGCGGAGGCGGCCCATCGGCGCGAGGCTGGGGAGCGAGTGCCGCCGTTTACCCAGAGGGTGGTCCCCGAGCAATGCGCGCCGGAGGGCATCTCGCGGCCAATAGGCAGGACGGCGGCCCCCGAGCCACGGGATGAATCCATGCCCACAGCGCCCTCTCCTCCGAAAGCTCAACCGTGGTTGGCCGGCTGTGTGTTGCACCAAGATCCCCCCGTGGGTGCCCCAGAGGCCGAGGTGAGGATTAACGGCCGACCGTACCGAGCGTTGCTTGATTCAGGCAGCGCCGTCAGTCTCGTCCAAGCGAGGATTCTACCCCCCGTCATGAGACCAAGACCCGGTTGGCGATTACCTGCGTGCACGGGGACACGCAACAGGTGCCCACTCGACGCGTGACGGTTTCGGCGGCCTCAGGATCTTGGCCCGTTGAAGTGGGCATCGTTCAGGATCTACCAGTAGCCGTGCTGCTAGGACGAGACTGGCTGGGGTTTGAGGCACTGCTGACCGCCGCCACACAGCCTGCCAGCCCGCGAGTGTGTAATGTTGCTGTTTGAGCATAAACAATATCTGCAGAGTGGCGGCGCTGAAAGTTCAATGAAAACGGAGATATCGTCTTTTAAAATTCTGGCAGTTTAATGCCTACAAAAACGTCCGGTAAGGGACTACAACGAGTTACTTCCCGGGACTGATACGTCACAGACCCAGATAAACCCTGCCCCCGGGAACACGCAGCAAATGGGGCGAGGCCATGCTGCGCTGCTTTAGAGAAGAGGAAGAGAAAACTAGGGATGTGCGTAAAAATCTATTCATATGAATCGCGATTCTGTCTTCTAACGATTCTAATGGATTCTCAAGTTTCAAAATCATTAAAGCAGCGGTTCTTAATACTGTTACTCTGTCGCCCTGCTCTGCATCTCTCTCTCTCTCTCTCTCTCTCTCTCTCTCTCTCTCATTCAGATCGTCAGATCAGCTCCAACAAACTGTTCAAATTATAGACTTATTTTCACACAGCAATGAGAAGCATTATAAATGGCACGCGTGCAGTTGCTGTGCTTTATTGAAGCTTTAATCAGGATAAAACCATATATTAAAAGCTAACAGAAGCAGTAGCACTTACAAATAGCAGCGTATTTAAAAGTATGAGACAACAACAACCAAACATACCATTAAGAGCCGTGCTTGCACAGGTTCTGCACGATCCTCTTCACTAATATCCTCTGGGTCTCAATCAGGCTCAAATTGATAAGCATTATAGACAACGCCACTGTTTACAATTCAACCGGAGCACATGCCACTGAGGAGAGGGGCGGGACGTTCAGACATGCAGTAGAGGCGGTTTAGCCAATCACAACACACTGAGCCAGCTAACCAATCTCAGCCCATCGCTATTTCTGAAGGAGGAGCTTCATGAAACCAGGAAATAAATCGAGGCGTTTGTCAGAGAAGGGACAGAGAGGTGTGGAATAAAGGTAAATTATGTGAAAAATAATGCGTTTTTTTAAAAAAAACAAGCATGAACACATGCTAGACTGCACCCCATAAACAACCACCCCTTTAATGTAGAATCACTCATATGAAAATATATGAATTAAACTGACTCACCTTCATTATGTTGAGAGTAGATGTTTGAAATCAGCACTAAAACACAGAGAAAAACTCATAATGTGAACAAAGAACTGATAATTATAAAGATGAACAAATATTAAGATATTGTGTGCGGACTGTATATGTGTCTAGATAAACATGAAAACATCTGACTGGTATTTTATAGATTTGGTCACAGCAGAGAACTGTTTAGAGAACTTGAAGGAAACAGTTTGATCACGAGCAGAAGAATAAAGACAAACTCTTACTAACTGTGTACTAGTGAATATTACAACAACAGCGACAATAACTGCAAAACAAACCAACAGAACTGATTCAACACCATTACACATCACAAAACTGACTGACTGAACAAACACTGATCTACAACACAACAGAGTGCATTTCTCTTTCACAAACAGCACTTCCTCTCTCAAACTCATCCTTCACTCATATATCATGGACTAGAGCTGGATCTGAAACTCAGAGCAAGAAAAGACATAAATCTAGAAACACTAAAACACTTGATCATTTACATAATATAATAGCAATTCCACTGAAATACATTTAGAGAAAGTAATACTCACAGAGCACAAGAGGAAGTTGACTGAGCTCCATACTGACTGAATGATGACAGACGGTTAAAGACACAGACTGTGTTAAAGACTCAAGACTTCCTGAAACCCGCTGTCAGATCTTTAGGAACATTGTGACAGAATAAAGACATACAAATGTACCTCATGTGTTACAGATCTTTTGATAATGTTGATAATCTTGTAACATGTTTTCACAGAATGTCACACTGAATAACATGCAAGCTTTCTACAGAAATGTTGTCGTGACCCATTCAGTATTAAATTGAACAGGATTTATGTGCTATTATGAAAAGTTGTATTCTGGTGTGTTTAATGAACAAGAGAAATGGAACAATATTCTGATGGTTCTTTATTGTAATTATGGTATTAACTGTATTTATAATGATGTATTTACGTCTCATTAAAGTGAACAACTGCTGTTCCTCCCTCAATGGTTCATGTGTTGAAGCTGAAACAGAACAAACCACAACTATGATCTTACATCTATCTATTTCTATTCTATCAGGCCTCTGATACTGATATATTTGTACCTGTGAACAGTTTAATATTCATGCACCAAGTCTGGGATGGACATTGAAACAAATTTAATGATTATGATTCCAGTAACAATGCAGACTACACTGGAATGTTTCACACTGTTACTGAATAGTGACACCGTTGATAAAAACTGTAGCAAATCTGAAGAAACTGTTATTAGATGTTTTTTTTTATAAATATGTTTAGAAAGATAGCCTACATCAGCCATGCATCAATATTTAACTGAGAGAATGTTGTGAAAGAGGAAATACAAGAGAAAGAATAAGCAGCTTGCATTAACTTGGACACATTACTAAGAATTTCTAGTTGATGCCGTGATGCTAAATAAACCACATTCAGTGTGAAGAGAAGCTCATATCAGTGGTGTTCAGATCTTGTTCTGTTAGAGCTTCATGCAGAATGAGAAATGTTGGTAAAACTAAACACGTAAGAATTTTAATCAGTTGAGAAGCATCAATATTTATATAAATAGTTTTTTATTTATCGTCTCATTTATTTTATTAAAATGTTTCTCAGTTGCTTAGACACTGAAATTCATTATAAAAGCCAAATATCACAAACATAACAACAAAACACATAATTTAATACATAGATAAAACACATACATTTAACTTTTTAAATTGTAATAATTACAATTGTGTACATGTGTTCCTGTTCAGTAGCGTTCACAAACCATCAATGTCACCAACACCAACAGTTCTCATCATGTGAACACTACGATGCAGCATTTTCACCCTCCAGTCAGAACCACAGGATGTAAAAATAGTCACATGTGAATTCATTGGCTGTGGAAACAAAAATGCAAGCTCGAAAACTGTTTAAAATTTTATAGTTTTCTTTTTAACTGCGTACTATTTGTAAAAAAAAAAATATATATATATATATAAAAAGTAGCATTTTGTTCCAAAGTGCAAAATAATTGATGTAAAACCAGATTGACTGCAGTAAGAGGTCATGGTTCATTTGCTTTTACTGTGACGCTGTAAGAATGTTTAACAAAGCATCAGCTCCAGAACTAGGCACGGTCTTTATTTTAAAAAGTGGGAAACATGAACAGTTCAAAATAAGAAAAACCTACAAAGCATTTTCTACAAAGCAGTGATACAAGTCAGAAGACTTACATTAAGAGATGAGGAATTATACATGCTTATAAATTACATGGATTCATGTGGTTATAATTTGTAAAGCAAACAAATATCACAGAAGCTGCATAGCATTGCTAAACTGAGCCTTATATTAGGACTGAACTGCTTTATAATATGTGTGATTAGTAACATTGCTTTGCCAATGACACACAGCTCTACTTTTAATTTAATTTAATACAAATCGCAGACTGTTGGACATTGCAGCATGAAAACCCTTCATCTACAACTCAATCTAGTGAAGACAGAGCTTCTCGTCTCTCCAGCTACTCCAACAATACAGCACTTGCCCCCCCAACGATTGAAAGATTTTACTAAATATTTGTTAATTAATAAAGTTTTCAACTCAAAAGTAAATATGCACATAATGTAGTTATTTTAATATATTTTACTGTTATTTTTTGTAAATAAATTAATAAATAAAATCAAACTTACTAATAGGCTTTCCCAATCTTATTTGCTTAAGAAGTTGTCGCGTGACGAATCTGCATTTTGCGGATAATAGCCTATGCTTGCCTGTTGCATGACATGAATGGATATTTAGCGGGTTTTTTCAACATACAACAACTGCAGAGGAATCTGAACCTAACTAAAATAAAGAGATGAAGCTAGATGCTCGACTCCAGACCGGACCGCCTCATAAAGCTGATCCACAGGACGCTCAGTGTTTTACATTTATGTGAGGACAAGGACCATTTACATCCAAATGTAATTTAATGCACACAGAACAAAACCTAGAAATATATTTCAAAATATAAACTGCTTAATCGACCATTTTCAGTAAGATTTAACGTTACTAAATGTGTTTGTGTGCCTGTGCGTTTAACTTGAATAATGTCCAACAGATATCTGTTTTAAAGCAGTGGGTAATTCACTCGTTGATTTGCTTAAAATCTACTTTGCGATTTTGTTGACAAACATGTTTATGGTGCCTTCTATTCAATGTGTTTATTGCTAGTGCAGCAGAAATAGACAGTGCAGCCTTTACAAATAATGTGTGTGCAATGTATCTGGTTGCCATGGCAACCTCTGCTTGCTGCTGCTCTAATCATAGTAAACCGTGTTTAATGGTACACGGATTGAGGCTTTGTACGTTTACTGCAGTAATGCTAAAATGTATTTAAAGGTTTGACTGACCAGATCGACTGGCTTGGTTTGCCCCCCCAAGCTCAAAAGTCAAGCTATGCCTATGGTTTGTATCGTATCGTATCGTATCGTATCGTATCTCTTTATTGTCATTGTACAAGTACAACGAAATTGAAAAAGCAAACCTTTAAGGTGCAAAAACAATAAAAAAAAAATAGAAAGCTAGGCATATTTATACCTAGAAACATACAAGAACACAACAGGAGAAACATACAAGCACAACTCAACATTCACAGATTACATTCACATTTCTGCCGGTCATTGCACGATCCCGTCTTATTGCACAGTAAATTATTGCACAGTAGATAATTACTGAGTGTTTAATTCTTGGTTGTGTTCAGTGCAGTTATAGTCCGAGTTTTCATTATTCTGTAACGTCTGCCTGAGGGCAGCAGTTCAAAGTGAGTGTGTCCGGGGTGAGATGAGTCTCTGAGAATGTTATGTGCCTTCCTGAGACAGTGGGAACTATACCGGTCTTCCAGGGAGGGGAGGGGGCAACCGATAATCTTTTGGGCCGTGTTGACAACCCTCTGGAGCGCCTTCCTCTCTGCGACTGTACAGCTGGAAAACCACACACAGATGCAGTATGTGAGGATACTCTCTATGGTGCAGCGGTAGAATGACACCAACAGTTTCTGTGTGAGTTGATTTTTCCTAAGAATTCTCAGAAAGTATAGTCTCTGCTGTGCCTTCTTGATGGTAGCGGTGGTATTGGTGCTCCAGGTCAGGTTATCATCAAGATGAACGCCCAGGAATCGGAAGTTGGATGCCCTCTCCACACAGTCCCCATTGATAAACAGGGGCTTAATGTCCGTTTTCTTTCTCCTGCAGTCAATAATCAGTTCCTTGGTTTTGATGGTATTCAGGGCCAGGTTGTTTTCTATACACCACACTGACAACTGCTCCACCTCATCCCGGTATGCGGACTCATCTCCCCCAGAGATGAGCCCCACCACGGTGGTATCATCAGCGTACTTAATGATGGTGTTGCTGGAGTGGATGGGGGTGCAGTCATGGGTGTAGAGGGTGTAAAGAAGGGGACTCAGCACACAGCCCTGGGGGGAGCCGGTGCTGAGGCTGAGGCATGAGGAGGAGTGGCGGCCTACCCTCACCTTCTGCGAACTGGTGAGGGTCGAAGCTGGGTGGGAGGATTGAGACTATGTGGGTCCGAACCAGCTTCTCAAAGCACTTCATAATGATGGGTGTGAGTGCAACTGGACGGTAGTCATTCAGACAGCTGATGGTGTTCTTCTTCGGGACTGGAATAATTGTGGAGGTCTTCAGGCAGGATGGAACGGCAGCCTGAGAGAGGGACTGGTTAAAGATCTTGGTAAAGACCCCTGCCAGCTGGCCCGCACAGTCCCTCAACACCTGTCCCGAGACACCATCAGGACCCATAGCTTTCCTCGGGTTCACGGCCCTCATTGTGCGCCTCACCTCGTGCTCCTCCACCGTGATTATGTGGCTGCTGTGGGCTGGTGAATGTGTTTTGGCGGTCCCCGTTGGCTCCACCTCGAAGCGGGCGAAGAAGTGGTTCAGCTCCTCCGCCAGTGAGGTGTCACCGTCAGTGGCCGAGAAGTTGCTGGATCTGTAGTTGGTCATGTGCTGGACCCCCTGCCACACCTGCCTGGGGTTGTTACTCTGGAAGCAGTCCTCAATCCTCCTCCTCTGGGCAGCCTTGGCCTCTCTGATCCCTCTCTTCAGGTCAGCTCTGGCAGCACTATATAGCACCCGATCGCCAGACCTGAAGGCTGTGTCCCTCTCCCTGAGCAGGCGCAGCACCTTTTTTGTCATCCAGGGCTTTGTGTTGGGATAGACCTGGATGTATTTGTCCACAGTGACAGTGTCTGTGCAGTGCTTGATGTATCCCAGAACCGCTGCTGTGTACTGCTCCAGGTTCTGGTGTTCAAAGATCTCCCAGTCTGTTTACTCAAAGCAGTCCTGCAACTGTTGGGAAGCACCTTCAGGCCAGGTTTTTACAATTTTGGTTATGGTAGGAGCTCTTTTCCTCAGGGGAGTATATGCTGGAATTAAGTGCACGGACATGTGATCTGACAGGCCCAGATGTGGTAGTGGTTTGGCCCTAAAGCCCATCCTGATGTTAGAATAGACCTTGTCCAGTGTATTTGCTCCCCTGGTGGCACACTTAACGTGCTGATGGAATTTAGGGAGCACTACCTTCAAATTAGCATGGTTAAAGTCCCCTGCAATGATGTGAACAGCCTCAGGATACATGCTCTGCTGGTTGCTAATAGTGTCATGTAAATATCCGAGGGCCGAGCTAGCGTTAGCATCTGGTGCGATATACACGGCTGTTAGCATAACAACAGTATGTTCTCTGGCTAGATATATGGGCCTGCATTTAACAGTTACATACTCCAGGTCCGGGGAGCAGTAACTGCTTACTATCCTAGTATTAGTAACCCATTTGTTGTTTAGGTAAACGCATAAACCCCCTCCTCTGTTCTTACCGGAGTCTGTGGTTCTGTCATGCCGGTATACAGTGCGGCCTGCTAGCTCGATAGCCGTATCCGGAATGGATGAATTGAGCCAGGTTTCTGTGATAAGCAGAACGCAGCTGTTCTTCGCAATGTTGTTCGTAGCCACCAATAGTCTCAGTTCATCCATTTTATTAGCAAGGGATCTTGCATTCGTAAGAAAAATGCTCGGAAGCGGTGGCTTGTGTGGCTGCTTCCTTAGCCTCGCTAGCGCACCCGCCCTGCAGCCTCGCTTCTGCTTCCTCTGCCGGCGCCGCCTACCCCTCCTTCCTGCGGGGATAATAATCCACGGAGAGTCGGGGCTTCTGGCTATGCCCGCCAGGATGTCGTGGGAACGGAGAAACTCGGCTGTTATAGCCCGCTATCCAGTCGAGTAACCACACACAAAAAAGTAGCCGAAAAAAGCACCGAAAAGGATAGCCCTGAGCCGCTGCGTCTATGCGCGCCGCCATTTTATCTTGTCTTGTTCAGCTTGTTAGCCTCCTATATACAGTATATAGCCCTAGTGTTTCTTTAGTTCTTTGTGGTTTTGTTGAATGTAATGGTTGTCTGTTTGCCCGTCATTGTGTTCTTTGTTCTTTTTGTTTTTTTGGCTTATTGTTTGTTCTAGTTTTTCCAAGAAATGCCTGCACATAGATCCTTGCCTCTGCCTGTTTTCCCCAGATTCTCCACAACATTACAGTTTTTGACTGGCCTGTCTCTTTGACTTGTGCCTCTTTGAGCCTATATTTAGTATATGTAAAATACTTAAGGACTGTTAAAATCAGGTACTCTAAGACTTTTACTCAAGTTGTTTTGGAATTGGTGACTTGTAATGTGTAGCGGAGTAATTTTCACTGTAAGGTATCTGTACTTTTACTCAAGTATGGTTTTCAGGTACTCTTTACACCTCTGAACCAAACCTCTTCAAAAGATCCAGAACGCAGCAGCACAGCTGGTCTTTAATGACCCCAAGAGAATCCACATTATACCTCTCTTTGTCTATCTTCACTGGCTATTGGTTGCTGTCTGTATCACGTTTCAAGACACCGATGTTTGTGTATAGATCAGCAGCACTCAACACAAGTCACTCTGGATAAAAGCATCTACCACATGAATAAATGTAAATGCACCATCTATGATAATATTGTAATTACTGTTTTAACAATATGTGAGCTGACACTGTCGAGTATAGGGGTGTGCACAAATAGTCGAATATTCGCTCTGTAATTATTATTTGAAAAATAAAAACTTAAAATTTTACTGCGTGTTGCTTTGATGGCCGTACATGCAGGGAATCAATGATAAATCCTAAGAATTTATAACTCAATATACTGGGTGGCGCTGTGGAGCTTGTTAACAAGTTTATTGTATTTGATCTCAAAATGTCGCTGTCTCCTTCGTGGAGTTTGGAATTACTTTGATCAAAATGATCTTACTAATGATCTGACAAAATGGAATTATTTTTGATCAAATGAATCAATGAAATTAAGTTCTATCGTGACAACTCTCGTAGGGATTTGCCTGGTAATGTACATGACAATGTTAAAGTATTTGGTCTTGATGGAATAGATCTGCTATGCTGCTGCTGCTGCAGAGCAAGTGCCGAGATCCACAACATGCTGCTGTGAGCATGTTAGAAATACTGCTGCTGCAAATATAACATACTTGAAATTACCCCCTAACAAAGCAGGAGACATAGAGGGGACAATGCAAGCCAAAACAAGAATAAAACACCCCCCAACAAGCAGATCTATCACCAAGACATATGTACTACTGCTGCCATGTGAACTGCATTATTACTATCTATGTGTGCCTGGTCTACCACGCCGACTGACTTAACTCTAATTAGACACGCACTATGTGTAATGTTAATTAACAAAATGGATATACGTTGCAATCCGATAGATAAGAAGCCAGCACCCACCTGAGCAAATATCATAATTTAGTCATTTGATAACTGCTGTTACTTTCTCCACTTCATCAGTATAACTAATAATTAATTCATGTTCGTGCACTGATGAGACAGACAAAGTTAGCCGATGCATGCCATTTTACTCTCTTGTGTAGATAAAAGTTGTCAAAGTTGCAGTGCACAAAAACCCCTGGGTGGACTGACCTGAATGAACTGAAATAAAAGCCGAATATAAATGTTTTTTTCTCTGTTTTTCTGAACTACACAGCACAGCGAGAGCACACATCACACAAACACATTTCTCCGAACTACACTACCCATAATGCATTTCACTCTGGACTACAACAGCCGTAGATAGTGATCTTCAGCAAATAACTCTTATTTCCCTTCTCCCACAACACTATCATTGATATGACTGTGATAACCGCTGCTTCTGATGCTGCTTGCAGCTGAAATCAACCACACACTCATCACAATGAAAACATCCACCTTAGAAACAACGAACGCGAACATTGAGCTGATGCCAATGTATATGGCGAACCCGAGTAGAAATGCATACACAAGAATGCTTATTTCATTTAACCTGTTCGTGTCCGTTACTATCGGCATGTCTATATGCTCTAAACTGAGTTTTGCTCCGGCTGTGTAAACACAGATGCTAAATGCTGCTGCTAATATGCATAATATTTCGCTCCTGCATACAAAGCAAACTGCTAACATGACACTTAGTTTGATTATAGTTGCTCATCTTTGAATTAAATAAGGCAGACCACGCAATATACACAGAATATAGATTAGAAGAGCATTCACTTATCTTAGATGTTGATTTCGCTGTTTCTTAAGCATGCTGCAAACTGCTACAGTAAGCACTAGTCATACATTTGAATGTTGAGCAGCGAGCTCATTGGCTACCTATACAGAAGAGAACCAATCAGCTGTGCCATGTGATCATGATGTCATTAGGTCAGATTGAATTAGCGCCATCTAGAGTTTCATGCCAGAACTCTGTATTTATCATACTATCAGCACCACAATGAGAAATCATGTGAAATGCAAACTCCAGTCGACTGAGGAAAGTCAGCATGAATGCAGGTAAGCGCAGCTGTACCCCGAGTGAGCTGAGAAGAGAACTTATCTGATCCCGAAATGATCTTGAGAAACTTTCTTCCTTTAAACAGAAAGCACAAAAAAAATCAGAAAGTTTTGCACGTTAAAAAATAAATACGACCTCACGTTGTGTCAATCACGTTTACACACTGCCTCCGAAACTTTTATATCTCCGTCATAAAAAATTCAGATCAGTTTCAATTTTCTGCGTTTTCGCATCCGTAGCAAGCATTTTGATAAGAAAAGATGACGAATATGAAAAAAAAATAAAAAAATCGTACTCGGTGTGCAAGGACCTTTATTGTTATCAGACTGAGGAGCCAACTTTCACCCGAGCATGGGGATATTATTGTTTTTATTACAGTTTTTTATGATTGCTTACACACTAAAATGTAAAGATAACACACAGTCAGTGAAACCTGACACTCAAAGAGCAAAACCTCATCCCAAATCTGCCCAACTATGAGCACATTCTCAGCCTCACACTTTTTGCGAAACACTACACACATTGTTTTGCAAGACACTAAACACACTTCTCTACATTCGACACAGAAATCTAACATGTTGTCACTTCTTTGCCATTTTAAGGCACTGCTCTCCAAAATACAACACATATGAACCAATTGATCAAGCACGGCCATCAGGTGTGCAGACACTTCAAGGTGTACGTACTATAAAAAGGCAACAGGTGATTTTTTTGTCTTCAACAGAAATGAAAGGCAGTGTTACAGGAAGAGGAAGAGGAAATAGGGAGAAACATCTTTGGCCACAGAGCTATTTTGAATGTCCCGGGTCAATGTGGTGGTAATATCACAATATATGCTGCAATCACACAGAATGGGGTCCTCGTGCCAAAATAGCTCCTTACAACACAGAACGAATACTCACGTGTTTAGACAGACTTGGACAGACTAGGTATCTGGTTCCATTATTCCAGTATCTCCCACAACACTCTCACTCATGATTTTCAGAGCAAAATGCAGCCTAATTGCAATGATGTACTGAAGGATTTTACAATGTGGTGAGAAATAAATATGTTCACGAATGTTCAGTACATGTCTCGTGTGTTGTGTTTGGTCAATATGTACTTTAACAATATCTCAAAAAATTATAAAAAACTATCAAAAATAGAAATGTTACAAGTGTTTAAGATTGATAGGCCGTAGTGAAGCCGTTTTTCCATACATGGTGCACTAAATTCTTTTCATTCCAAAAAAAAAGATCTATTGGTTCTGAGAGAAAATAAAAGTTCTCCATGTGTTTTATTCAGATACAGCAGGGCTATGACCGCTTCACCCAACCGTTCTGTGTATCACTGAGCAACAGCCTTAGCAACATAAACAATCAATAGCATCAAAACTGTTTAATGTATTATGTATTTCGGCAGTGTTAACTGTTAACTGCTATTTATTTAATGAAGTATGAGTGATCCCTGCTGGCGTTATGTTGCATCTTTCATCTTTAATTTTGCCAGCCTGCCCTTCCCCCGTCTAAATAAACGCTTCCCATGTGGAGATGTGTTGATGTGTGCGCGCGCGTCTGTGTGAAAGAGGGAATATTACTGAATTTATTAGTTTTCTGTTTCAGGTATGATTCTGTAGGTCCATCAGTTTACACTGTAATGACGCTTGCAAACTGGTACAGTTTTCGCGGGAAATTCGAGCATGGCACTGCGTCATTACGTCACGTCTGTAAACATAAAGAAGTTTTCCGGCTAGTCGCATGTGAGGATCCTGCAGGTGGAGGATCGTTTATAGCCTTTTCTTACAGCAGCTAGAATAATTAAATTTATCATTTTGATAGCGGATTGTGATCCAGAAATAATTATTTGTTTATGAAACACTTGGGAATGAAATTAAATGATATTCCAGTTTTAAATGTGCTTCTGATTACAGATAGCCTGGGATTACACAAGATTTGTATTTTAAAGAAAACCAGTTCGAAGGGAGCATAGTCTGCTTTTGGGGTTAAAATAATTTATAAATATGAAATTTGAATGGCATGACAATTAAATTAGACTGTACAGAAATTGAAATCAGTCAATACAGCAAGAACACTCAGTATTGTTTAACTGCAAACAGTTTTTATTTAATGGTTATTATTTACATATTAATTTCATTATAGTTTTTTTATTATTATTTATGTACAGGCCAGATGCTGAAAGTGATAGGCTGAGATGAAAGAAGATAATAGCATTCTTGTGCATAAATTCTCTGTCTCTGGAGGTGCGATACCACAAGTCACCTTTATTTATATAGCGCTTTTAACCATACAGATTGTCAACGCAGCTTTACAGTATTAAATAGGAAAATACTGTGTCAATAACACAAAAGGACAATAATAAACACTCAATTTTCAGTTAAAGCCAGTTCATCATTGAGTTGAGTGATTTCATCGTCCAGCTCAGTTCAGTTTAAGTCCTGTTACAGACAGTATAGCAGGTTCTTGACAGTTTACTGCAGGGGTCTCAAACCCGGAGCAACCGTCCTGCAGATTTCAGCTCAGACTCCAATCAAACACACCTGAAGCAGCTAATCAAGGTGTTGAGGGCTACTTGATAATTACAGACAGGTGTGTTGGAACTGAAGTCTGCAGGATGGTATGGATGGTAGCTCTCCTGGTCTGCTGCAACAGTTACTGTGGCCTAGACGAACAATGAGTTACTATATTGAATTATCAAATAATGCATATTAATTCACTCACATTACTCACAAGAGATGCTGAGAATAATGCAGTTAAAAAGGATCTTTGTAAATCTTGTGGAAAAATGTGAAGATTTTGATTCTTCAAATTACAGGTAATTTAAATACCATGACTTTCTTTGGCAGCTTTGGTTAGAACATATATGCCACATTTATTTTTTTCTCTCACAACAGTGGATTTCATTATAATGTTAGTCATAATCATATTTTATAACACGTAGAAGCTCATACACCATGTATTTTAACTTTCACAGTGATCCATACCTTCTCAGGTTGTGACCCTGCAAATGCCTTTTATGGCAAAGGCAAGAGAAAGAGGATTACCTGACTGCATTTACAAATCTGGGTAGCAGTTTTACCCTGGACCAGTCGACCTTTGAACTACTTTACAAATATGTGAGCCACCGGTATGGCCAGTCACCTGCTGCAACTGTGAACGATGCAAGATACAAAGCCTTGCTCTGTGCTCCGTGGCATCGTCAGCTTTTCCAGAACTATCCATGTCCCCAACAAGTGATGCCTTGTATCAGGGATAGACAACGTCAGTTCTGGAGTGCCGCAGGCAGGCGAGTTATTTTTTTTTTCAGGGTTGGAGCTAAACTCTGCAGGACATCGGCACTCCAGGACTGATGTTGTCTACCCCTGCCCTGTACCAACACTTCAAAAGGGCAAACTACCAAGCAGTGACCTGGATGACTAGAAATATTGCCCCTGAAAGTGTGTTGCAGGTAGTCCACTCCAGTAGTACAGGTGCATCTCAATGAATTAGAATGTCATGAAAAAGTTCATTTTTTTCTTGTGAGTTATTTCAAAAAGTGAAACTTTCATATATTTTAGATTCATTGCATGTAAAGTAAAACATTTCAAAAGTTTTTTTGTTTTAATTTTGATGATTAGAACTTACAGCTCATGAAAGTCAAAAATCAGTCTCTGAAAATATTAGAATATTTACATTTGAGTTTCAATAAATGACCATCCCTACAGTATAAATTCTGGGTATCTCTTGTTCGTTGAAACCACAATAATGGAGAAGACTGCTGACTTGACAATGATCCAGAAGATGAACATTCATGCCCTCCACAAAGAGGGTAAGTCACAGAAGGTCATTACTGAAGGTGTGGCTGTTTACAGAGCGCTGTATCAAAGCATATTAAATGCAAAGTTGACTGGAAGGAAGAATTTGGGTAGGAAAAGGTGCACAAGCAGCAGGGTTGACTGCAAGCTTGAGAATACTGTCAAGCAAAGCTGATTCAAACACTTGTGAGGGCTTCACAGGGAGTGGACTGAAGCTGGAGTCAGAGCATCAAGAGTCACCACGCTCAGACGTCTTCAGGAAAATGGCTACCAAGCCACTTCTGAACCAGAGACAACGTCAGAAGCATCTTACCTGGGCTGTGGAGAAAAAGAACTCAGTGGTCCAAAGTCCTCTTTTCAGATGGAAGTAAATTTTACATTTCATTTGGAAATCAAGGTCCCAGAGTCTGGATGAAGAGTGGAGAGGCACAGAATCCATGTTGCTTGAAGTCCAGTGTGAAGTTTCCACAGTCAGTGATGATTTGGGCTGCCATGTTATCTGCTGGTGATGGTCCACTGTGTTTTCTGAAGTCCACAGTCAACGCAGCTATCTACCAGGAAATTTTAGAGCACTTCATGCTTCCTTCTGCTGACAAGCATTATGGAGATGCTGATTTCATTTTCCAGCAGGACTTGGCACCTGCCCACACTGCCAAAGGTACCAAAAGCTGGTTCAATGACCATGGTGTTACTGTGCTTGATTGGCCAGCAAACTCGCCTGACCTGAACCCCATAGAGAATCTATGGGGTATTGTCAAGAGGAAGATGAGAGACACCAGACCCAACAATGCAGATGACCTGAAGGCCACTGTCAAAGAAACCTGGGCTTCCATACCACCTCAGCAGTGCCACAAATGCCACACCGAATTGAGGCAGTAATTAAAGCAAAAAGAGCCCCTACCAAGTATTGAGTACATATACAGTAAATTAACATACTTTCCAGAAGGCCAACAATTCACTAAAAATGATTTTTTTATTGGTCTTATGAAGTATTCTAATTTGTTGAGTGAATTGGTGGGTTTGTGTTAAATGTGAGCCTAAATCATCACAATTAAAAGAACCAAAGACTTAAACTACTTCAGTCTGTGCATTGAATTTATTTAATACACGAGTTTCACAATTTGAGATGAATTACTGAAATAAATGAACTTTTCCACGACATTCTAATTTATTGAGTTGCACCTGTATGTCTCAAGACTGTACTGTACTGATTTATGTCCGTTAAAGTGACCAGACATGCCACTGCAGGGACACGTTCTGCGCAGGATTTCTAAATTGCCTAAAATAACCACGTGTTGATTGTTTGCGCTGCGCAGAATGATCGTTGTATGACATCAAAGTATGTGTCCCCGAGAAGTGGCACTTCTGGTGACCTTGATATCAGTGTTAATGCTGTGCAAATGTTTCCCAGAAAACAGAGGAAAGAGATACATGGGATGAAGCTCTGATGAGATAGGGATGGTACTGATGAGTAAAGATGTGCTGTGTCATATTTTGAGCTGTAATGAATCTTTTACAGAGTTGTCCATTTTTGACATTATTGAAAATTAAAGGGGCGGTGTAGCATTTTGAGTCATTTCTGCCAACTTGGGCCAAATTGTACTACTTTGTTATCTGTCTGTGATTATCATGTATAAAACATCACAATTTTGTTAAATTTACAAATGTGTATCTTTAATTATGCTTGGTGACATTCTGTGAAGTTGAAGTGTTATTTTTTTCTACAAATTGTCCATATTTCAAGATCTGCATTCACACTTGAGTATACTAATGCACCGATACTGGTCTGAAATAGTTAGGTACATGTATAAATGTCAGTTTGAGAGATATTTTGCTTTGCTAAAATGAATATAAATAAAGTTATAAGGAAAACCAGCAGCATAAGATTTTCAGTTTTTTTTTTTGTTTGTTTGTTTTTTTACAATTATATACATTTATGTATTGTGACAAAAAACTGCAGGATATTTTGCGGAGAACTTTTAAGTCCAAAAGGGTGTCGTCTATGCAAAAATATATTGAAAAAGTAGTGCCTAGGTGTGGGAATGAAAATCACTTTCTAGTTCACCTTATGACCTATGGGCACAGCAGTGTGTAAGTGGTTCAAACACAATACAACTGTATGAAGCATGTGTGCACCAAAACTGGGTTTTGTTAAATTATTGTAAAGTTTTGAATGAAGTGTTTCATTCGCAAAAGATCTGAGGTGTTCTGATACTTGTGTGTGTGTGTGTAGATTTGTGAATTGTGTGTAGTGTTTTCACAAAATGAGCCTTGTTTTTAAAATCGTGCCGAAGCAATGGGAAAAATATAAACACAGGCTAACTCGAGTGCATGTACTTTCTGCACTGAAATCGGCAAGGTTGGCTATTTTTTTAATGTTTTTTACACGTTTTATACGTGCTTATACCAGCTGTCCATGACAGGCCTAAACCAGACAAAGTACCAGTACAAAAATACTGTCTAATTATCAACAAAATCCCAGGAAATTGTCATCAGCTTCACAGGCTGTTTCATGGCAAACAAAGATTATAACAATACAGTAGTACACAATACAACATACAAAAATTCAATAAAGCAATTATAAAACAAAGTTGTATTCTATTCACAAGTTTCCGGGGGGCGGTACTGTAAAAAAGAACGTGGGTAAAACTTCCGGTGAGGCAGCGGAGGTAGAATACCAATGGTATTTTGTGTGGTAATTAGCGAGGAGGCCAAGTATTTTATGGATTATCTACTTTATAAAGTTGCAAAAGATGTCGTTACGGTGCTCAGGGACAACATGTGCTGTTCGCGGTTGTACATACAACCGGACTAAACTAATTCAGGGGCTTAAACGTGAGTGTTTTGAAACTAAATCGGAGTGTTTCTGCCAACGATTGTACAGTTTTCACCGCCTCCCGAAAGACGACGAATCAAAAAGAATATGGCTCAAGAATTTAAACTTAAAAACACCCCCCAAACATCTGTTTGTGTGCTCGTTTCACTTTGTTGACAAGAAGCCAACACAGGATAACCCGTACCCAACGCTCTTTCTTGGCTACGAGAAGCCACCGGAGAGGAGACGCCGACCCAGGACTCGACATGTCACAACAACAGGTAACATTAATGTAATGTCAAATAGCTTGCTAGATCTGTTTATACAGATTTTTATTTTTTTGCAAATACTTTAACTATTCTTGAATGACTTATTATTAATATAAGAAAAAATCTCTCATATGGTGGTAGACAGATGGCCTGATATTTTTACCTCATGACTAACTAAACTACCTAACTATTCAGAATTAATTCAAAATCCATAACCACTTTGACCTATTACTTAACAATTAGTTAATAGTCCTGTGCCTCAACAAGTAAAGTCATAACATAATGATACCTATGCAAATCATTAGCTAATGGTTAAAGCAGACAACTGGAAGTTGAAGTACTTTGACCGTTGTGGCAATTAACATGAATTTACATCATTAGTTAATATAATATGTTATTAGCAGTGTTGGGAATGTTACTTTAAAAAAGTAATTAGTTATAGTTACTAGTTACTTCTCACAAATAGGAACTGAGTTAGAAACTGAGTTACATCATTATAAAAGTAACTAATTACCAGGGAAAGTTACTATTGTGTTACTTTTTAAAAAAAAATTCAAATGTCAAATAACTTGGATGCCCCAATATTAAATATTTTAAATGAATGAAATGGACACTAAATAGAATAAATTATTATTATAAAATATTGTACATTAATCAACACTATTTATCTACTGACACTTAGCATCAGTTAGTCAAGCATTATAATATGATATTATGATAATTTAGCATTATATGATGATATAACTTTAGTAATTAGAATAACCAAGTATGAATTCATATTTGTCATGTTGACTGAACTTAGGACTGGTGCTTAAGATATTGTTTGTCATTTAGTGTCTCTATAAAAAAAGGGGGAAAAATTGATAAGATAACAACTACTACGAATTATACCACTAATAACAATATAAAACACACTAAGGATAAAGGAGCTGCTGGGTTCATGAATATTAATCACGTTGTATGGGTTCGCTCGAATTGATTTGCTGAAATCAAAACAGGGACGATGATAGGTGAGCGCCGGCCAATGAGATTGTCGTTTGCGCAGTAGCTCCGCCCACTAGCAGAGTACCCGGCAGTTCTTAAAAGCTGAAGAATTCCAAAGAAACTCCGTTATTTTGACACGAAAACACAACAAAGAACATGTAGCGCGTCAATCCTGCATGTTATTAAAGACTCTCTAGCTCTGTATCTTTCTTTGCGCGCGCGCGCGTGTGTGTGTGTGTGTGTGTGTGTGTGTGTGTGTGAGAGAGAGAGAGAGAGAGAGAGAGAGAGAGAGATAGAAAGCTATGGCGAGCCGTGCACTTCACACTACAGCAGGGGTGGGGAACGTTGATCCTGGAGGGCCGGTGTCCCTGCAGAGTTTAGCTCCAACCAGGGGCGGACTGGCCATCGGGAGAACTGGGAGAATTCCCGGTGGCCTGGCAGCCAATATTGTTGTTGTTTTTGTTGCCTACCGAATGTACTAAAGTTATTATTTCCGAATTCGCCATTCAATAATAAAACTGTAATAAATCATGTCTTGACTGGCAACGCGTCCCGCGCGCGCGCTCCGCGCATCTGCGCGTCCGCCAAAAGGAGCGAGACTCTAGAATGGAGCAGTATCCCCTCACTGCAGAATAAAGATCCAGGGGGCGGGGTTGGATCCACATCCAGGGGGTGGAGATTGGTAGGTTTAGGGGTGGAGACGGGTAGGTTTAGGTCTATATAAGGTCCGCCCCCTGGATCTTGTGTTCTGCAGTGAGGACCATCTCGAATGGAGTGGAAGCGCCCAGGTGGAGCAGAGAGGCAAAACTGTCCTGTTCAGGGTTTCAAGTGCAGGTCAGTTACATCTGTAAATAGACTATTGTAGTTTTATCTTTGTTTACTTCGTTAAACATTAAACTGCTAGCAACTGTTAGTAGTAGCAGCAGTCAATTACTGCAAACTTAACAAAAGGACATATTACTATTGTAAAGAGAAGGAATTTAGCAGATAAATATTCACATAGTTTTATAACGGGGTTTAGGAGGAGTTATGGCAGACAACAACACAACCCTTAGGAAAATTAACCGTGGTTTTACTAAAAATAAAACCAAAAAAACATGGTTACTATAGTTAAACCATGGTAACCACAAAATAATAATGGTTTTGCTACACGATATAGCTTCACCATGGTATTTGTAGTAAAACTCTGGTTATACAAATAGTAATCAATCCACCAAAAACATGGTTACTTTTACCATAGGTCTAATAATACCATGGTTAATTTTCCTTAGGACCAAACATGACCCATGATAATGCAAAAACATTCAATTTTAAGATTTTTCTATAAAGGTATATTCAAGATGTAGCTATTATTGTGCTAATTTTGACAAGATAAAACAATAATGTAATACATATTTTTTTCTAAAATGAATGTATACTATGTGCAAACAAATTACAATGAGGTGGCTGTTTTTCAACAAGGTGCTGGAAAAGTGACGGGTGCAAGAACATTTGTGAAAAAAGTAATACACACGAGAGACAGAGAGATGTCAGGGAAAATGAAGAGACTAAAAAGGAAAATGGAAGTTCAAAAGATAACCTTTAATTATTTTGCATGGCCCCAGCCTAGGAATTGAAACTTTTTTATGCAATGATGATGATGGCCATACAAAAAATATTGTTGTCTGGTTTCAAAATGTGTTGTGGGTATATGGGATGGCCTGGATGAGAGTGAGATTTCCCAGCCTGAAATTGTGTTCCAGTCCGCCCCTGGCTCGGACCCTAATCAAACACACCTGAAGCAGCTAATCCAGGTCTTCAGGATGCAGTTAGGTATTTTTCTCCAGGGTTTTTCAGGGTTGGCACTAAACTCTGCAGGAGAGTGGCCCTCCAGGATCAACGTTCCCCACCCCTGCACTACAGTTTACGGTACCCAAATTCAGCTACACTGCGCATCCATTCAGATGAACTGAAAAATAAAATGATGATAATATTATAATAAATTATTTCATTGTCAGTAACGGTAATGGCGTTGTAACGGGGAAAACAGTAATTAGTTTGATTACTCGTTACTGAAAACAACAACGCCGTTTATTTATAACGCCGTTATTCCCATCACTGGTTATTAGGGAATTAATACATAATTACACATTTAATTAATAGCAATTCATATATTACTTAAATCTATTAATTATATAGAATGTTCATTAGGTGCTGATGCAGTAATTGTTAATAAATGGTTTAGTTCTTGATGAGTCATACATTAACTCTTGATTATCTGTGCATTAGTTAAACATTATTTAATGCATATTAGTGCACCCGTATTGTAAAGTGTTACCAAACAAATCATCATTGAAGGACTAACAACACAAACCATAGACCGCCACTGCTAAATATGTACTTATTGTAGGGCTGTGCAATTAATCGAAATTCAGTTTCGATTTCGATTTCAGCCTCCAACGATTATGAAAATACAATAATCGCGATAAAACGATTATGGCCCCCTTTCCAGCAGTGTGCTTTCACTCCTCCATAAAAGCCCATTTTCACGTGTAAATCAGTAAAATCATGTAACGTGACTTTTGCAAAATTGGACATGCTTTAGTTATTAAAGTTGATTAGAATTATTAATAAAGCGCGAAAGAACTTGTGCTGCTCCTCAGGAGGATATTTGTGTACTCAGAGACGGAGCAGAGCACAGACATGTAAATACATCTTTAGCTGAACGTATGCGCCTAAACGGTCAAATACATGCAAAAATGTGTCAAAATGCGGCGCTTAGTGATTATTCACGTAAACCCTCATCGGTTATGTAATAAATGAATGTAAACAGATGATACTGAAAATACGCTGTAACAGTAAATTGGATCCGTGCGGCTCTTAAAGTGACAGTGCGCTATATTCCTGCTCCGACTGTGTGCTTAATATTAATCAAACAACAAAAGACAAAGACAAAATCACTCACTGCTCTTCACAGAAGGTCTTTTGTAGCTTTAATAAGAAACAAAGGAAGTTTAATTCTTACAGTGAAGACTACGCTGTTTTATTTTACATTTGATTATTCAATTTCTATAGTAGGCTGTTAACTGAATACTTTAGATTTGCATTAAAAAAAATTGTTGGTTATACGGCCCGCTAATAATCGTGTTAAATAATCGTGATTACAATATTGACCAAAATAATCGTGATTATGATTTTTGTCATAATCGAGCAGCCCTAACTTAATGTATTCCCTGCAGATGAGCCTGATGTGATGGAGGTTTCTGGGGAGCCAGATCCTACCTCACCGACCTTCCATGATGCCCAAACACAGTGGTCAGACCCAGCAATGGAGGACCACACCTACTCCAAAGGACCTACCATCACATGATGTGGTACGACAACTGCACCATCCTCAGAGAGGTCACTGCCTGTTGCAGATGTTGTATTGAAAGACGAGGCAGACTGTCTGCTGTACACAGGGATTCCACTACTTGAATTCAAAACCCTTGTGTCTTGCTTGCAACGTTTTGCCACCACATCATTAGCATTTCCAGCAGAGGACCAAATCCTGCTGACATTGCTGAAGCTCAGACAGAATTTTGTTATAGCTGATTCAGAAAGACGCTTCAAAATGTCACCTGGTCAGGTCAGTAAAACACTGAAATTCTGGATAGATGTGATTGCTGAGCACACCCAGGATCTCATTCCATGGCTGGCTCGTGAAACAATAAAGGCCACTTTGCCGCATGTTTTTATGGACAATTTTCCAAACACAACATGTGTAATTGACTGTACAGAAAGTATCTTGCAGAAAGCTAAAAATATGGACTCAAGAACTGAATCTTACAGTCACTACTATGCCAGCAACACTGAAGTATCTAGTAGCAACTGCTCCATCTGGAATTCAGAGGCATATGGTGGCAAATGTAGCAATAGAGTCATCACACAGAACTCTGGGTTTCTTGACCATTTGCGTGCTGGAGATGAGGTGATAGCGGACCGTGGCTTCACCATCAGAGATTTGCTAGAGGAACGGAATGTTCGTTTGATCACGCCAGCCTTTACTCGCAAGAAATGCCAGCTGACAAATGAGCAGGTCACACGCACAAAATGCATTGCTAATGTCCGCATACATATTGAGCGAGCAATCAGGCTTCTTAAGGTATACAGGATCCTTTCTCAAACTGTGCCTATTCATTTTGTCCCTAAAATCGACAAAATACTAAGAATCTGTGCAGAACTTTTAAATCTGCGAGGGGAGCTTATTTCTAGAACATAGACACCATATCTTACACAATCAACATGAATAATCACATGACTAAACATAAGTGGTGGGATGTAAATAAGTACAAGAGGTGTCGTAACAGTACTGCACTGCATAAACATGCACAACAGGTGCCTCTGTGTTTGTGAACGCAACAATACATACTTGAAAAATAGATTTAGCTGATTATATGTTCATATTTTTACTTAAGGTTTTGAATGCAGGAATTGTACTTGTGTACTTTCACAGTATGGTATTGCTATTTTTATTTAATGAAATGTTCTGAATACCACTGTTAACCAAATGTGCCAGTTAATGTATTCAAATGGCACATTAATTTATTCTTATAAATAAACTACAAAGCACAATGACTAAGTGTGTAATATTTATTTTATTATTGTTGTTTGTCAGCTCACACAACTGGCTGTCACCATGCCTTAAAATTTGCAATAAAACTGGAACCGTCTTAAAACTAGAAAATTAATTTCTTCAGAATATCCATGTACTAAAACTGATTGTATAGTGTAAACCCTCCCCTAACTACTCATTAAAGATCTGCAGGTATGTTGGGCAGAGATTTAACTTCTTGTCAGCAAAATCATCAGCCAACCTAGGTAGCATGTGCAAAAAGTAGAAATTCTGCAGCTGTTGTACTTGTGCATCTGTGTAGTTTTTGTCAAATGGAATGTCCAATTCGATGTCCTCACTTGGTGTCCAGATGACCAGCTTGCAGCTCTCTAGGCCCAGACACATCATGGTCAGTTGTGTCTGAAAGAAGGATTAAGAGTGCATGTTGGTAAGAAGAATCTGTATAATTAATTCATTATAAGTTTAAAATACAATGTGTGTCTAAAAATAGAGCTAATCTAATTTCTTGGAAAAAAAAATATTCACCTGGAGGTAGTATCCATCCTTTCCTTTGGGAAGAATCAGGTACTGTCCATCACCTAATCTTTTGACGTCACCATTTGGCCATCCCAGAAATTCTGCCAGTGACATGGAACTTTTGAAGGGGCGCTTGATCTCAAGGAGTTGTGTTGAATCAAGGATCCCGTCTGGGCTGCCTCCCAACCAAGGATGGTCAGGGTGCACGACCAGGCCTCTCTTCTCGATGGTATTCAGAGCCAGAGCCTCTCTCTCTTCAGAGCCAGAGCCCCGGCCTCCATCATGTGCACCTTCTACAGAGGCATCATCAAGAGCATCCTGACTAGCTGCATCACTGTGTGGTATGGCGCTTGCAACGCGTCCTGCCGCAAGACCCTTCAACGGATAGTGAGAGCAGCTGAGAAGATTGTTGGTGTCTCTCTCCCCTCCCTCCAGGACATCTACAGCACCCGTCTCACCCGCAAAGCCCTCAGCATTGCAGGTGATCCCACCCACCCGACACAACTTCTTCAGTCTGCTGCCATCAGGGAGGACACTGCGGAGTCTCCAGGCGAGGACCAGCAGACTGAAGGACAGCTTCATCCATCAGGCTGTCAGGAAGCTGAACTCCCTCCTGTCCTTAACCCCCCCCCCCCCCCATGCACCACTGAACTCTGACACTACACCACCCCCCCCCCCCCCCCGCTCCCCACATCCCCAGGACCTTACACCACCCCCCCCCCCCCCCCCCCCCACACACACACACACACACACACACACACACACACACACACTTACAAACTGTAACCCGCACCAGTCACTTTGTGCAGCATTGGACTGATCATTATCTCATCCAGCATTGACTGCAAACTACCTCTTTCTGACAGTCTGATTGAAGACTGTTCTCTGAGCTCTTATCACTTTAACAGACTGATAAGCTCCTTTGCACTACACATTATATCTGCAGTTTTGTTTTTAACTGGTTTGCACTATCTGCCATGTGCCTTATGCCACTTTATCTCTTTTTTTTATATATATATATATATTTTTTCTACAATGTCCTCATTTGTATATCTGTATAGTTTGTATGTACATATGTTTAAACTGTATTTATCTGTATTTGTACGTCTACTGTCAGTGTTTAATGTTAACTGTATGCACCAAGGGACTGAAAGTAACGCAATTTTAATTCTCTGTATGTATGTGCTGTACATGTGGCAGAATTGACAATAAAGCAGACTTGACTTAACTTGTATGCCCTATGCTCTCCATGAGTGTCATGACATTTATTTAATTTTCTTTGCCATGCTGTGTTGCTGTATTGCCCGTGAAGGTTGGGTACAGATGCTCATTTAGATACTTTTGGGGATCTGTGGTGCTTCGTTTTACAGTGCTGGCTGTTAGACGCAGCTTTCTAGCATCATGCCATAACTGAAGCACTCTGCATCCTGGTTTCTTCCATCAGTGTAGCCGCTTGTGCAGGGAACACTTTGATGTAGGCCTCATCAAACTTTGTGCATTTTAGACAGGTTAGTTTTGTGCTGTGTTCAGTATGACAGTGTATTTCTGTGGGCTGGATCATGTTTGCTGTGGCCTGCCTTGCTACTGTCTACATCTGCTCTGTAACTTAACTGAAGAAGACCATTTGTCTTGAGCTGAAACAGTGGGGCCATCACTGATGAATTGCTGTGGGTTATGAACTCTCTGTGGTTCTTAAAAAGTTGGGGGGAGGTTGTTGATTCTTACACAGAACTTCCTGATGGTCCTGGATATATGTGGTATGGTCTGTGATGGTTAAAATTAATGTCCTTCACCTTCCTCATCCCTACATTCTTCTTCACACCAGAATTCCACTTTATTTGCACATCAGTGCATGCCATCCCTGTCTTGCCCTGCCTGACTGCATTCTCAACCTAAATTGAATTAAATTGCATTTTATCATCCAACAATCTTAGACTAAATATTATAAGTGAAGGCTACTGTGAAGCAACATATGCAGAACATGAATGACACACAGTAAACATTTCAGTTTAGTACATTTATTAGGCAATTAATAATATCACAATACAATAAACAATTTTCGTGTCCTTAATTTTCCTTACTTTACTGACCTTCCACAAAAGTGCTGCTGCATGACTACAAGAGCGTCCTGGCCCTGCAATACATGAACAACTCGCTGTCTGTACTTCACCTGTCACTGATGTTAGCACCCAAGCCTTATGATGTGATACGTGTAAGCTCTGGCTCGGCTCGATGTCCGATTGTACACACAATTTGGTCACCCAGGAAATAGAGATATAACCTTTTTTTATCAATATTGCACACCCCTAATTATGATGGTAAAGCAGAAAAAAAAAACTATGTATATAACAGCCATTTATTTTTTTTAACAATCCAATTAATTCCTGATGGATCAAATCAAGTTCTTCTCCACACATTTTCTTGTTGAATATCCTGTTTCACTCAGAAGTCAAGAGTTGTGATGCTGGTTCATGTTGACTTTAACAACCGTGAGATGCCAAAAGCAGTCACTCCCAAAACATGACTTTTACAGTAAGTAATCATGTTCAGTCTGAACTTGTGACTGAGATACTGAGAGATTCCAGGATGAAGCTGAAGTTTTCTCACCATCACGACAGATTAATATCAGATTGCAGTTTCTTGCTCTTCAACAGATGCAGCTGTTAAATACACAGAAAACAATCAAGCATTTACTTGAACAGGTAGGTTGCACTTTATTTTACAGTATGTGTATTTACATGTACAGTGTACTTACAGTGTACCTACCTAAAAAGTACTGGTAATATAAGGTAACTACATGGGGTTAGGTTTAGGGGTAAGTTTGGGTAAGTACCTAGTTTTTACCTTATTGTAATTACTAAAATAAGAACATAGTATGTACATGAGGAACAGGACTGTAAAATAAAGTGTCTGCATGTTTTTTCCCCCTCTGTTTATTGTTTCTATGAACTACCTACTATCATCTTTTAATTATATTTAAACAAATTTCACTAGAAAAAACAAAACAAAAAATCATGTCTTTGTCAGATGTGTATTTGTAGAGTAAAATATAAACAGGAGTGAGACCGATTTCATTTAACTGATTTGTATTACCTTACAAACCCAAAGCATGACAAGCTACACAGTGTTATCGATAATGATGGCCAATTTGGTGTTTACTGTAATGGAATATAATGTAATAAATCAGACAGACATTTACCTCTCGTCCTGCAGCATTTGAAAACCAGCACGACTGTCACTAGCAGATATGGAGAAACTGCCAGAACAGAACTGAGTGTGTGGAGGACAGAGATCTGAGATCCTGAATGAGACGCTGAAGAAGAGACACACAAGCACTTTATCAAGCACCATATCTGAACGAGAACATAAGAAGAAATGAATCAGCTCAGTTTCACTGACTCTCACATGTGACTGAGATCCAGCTCTTGGGTGACTCTCCTCTCTCTGGGTGTTTGCAGGAGTAGAAACCCTCGTGTGACTTTGAGACAGTAGAGATGATCATCTCTGTAGTTTGACTCTGGATGAGTGATCCATCTTTATAGAAATCAGCTCTGAGGTTTGGTGAGGTTGTATTTTGATCTAAACAGCGTAGAGTCAGAGTTTCTCCTTCAGTCACAGGATGAACAGGACTCTCCAGAATCACACCAGCTACAGAAACAGAGCAAACATCAACTGACAAATAGTAAGAATATAGTAAGAATGTATCAACAATGTGGAGACAACAACAACAACAATAATAACAATAATAATAATAATGCATTTTATTTAAAGGAGTCTTTCAAGACACTCAAGGACACCTTAATGACAATCATAAATTGCAAGACAGTAATACAATCAAAGCAACATCTATTCAATATTAATATAATCCATAAATTGAAATTAATCAAGAAAAGCTTATTTAAAAAGATGAGTTTTAAGACGTGATTTAAAGGTAAGAAGAGAATCACTTTCACATTGTTGTGTAAGAGAGTATCAGAGACGAGAAGCAGTGATGAAATAAACAGGAGGAAGAACAAGAGAAACAGATGAGGAAGATAATGTGTGCACACCAAAAGTGAATTATATGTAAACAAATAAACATGACATGTGGCTAAATGACTGCACAATTCTGGATAAATTTAGAATCACAATATTTTTTTTTCTTTTTTGACAAAAGTCAAAGGTTGAGCAATGGGTTAATAGTCAATGGTTTATTAGTCTAGCGGACTCATTGTCATTCAGGAATAATATTGCATGGGTTACTGAACTGAGATCACAATCCAGCTATTCATAGCCAAAACATAAAATGAGGGTTTTGTGAAATGAATAAATACAGAAACACAGACTCACGGTGTACAGTGATATTAACAGGATGACTTTTCTCTCCAGATTCAGACTCACACCAGTACACTCCAGTATCATATGTGATGGTGGATCTGATTGTACATGTAGATCCTGTTTGTGATCCTCGACGTAATGATGAGCAATCTTCCAGCCGCTCCCAGCTGTCTGTGTATCTTCTCACTGTCCATCCAGTAGAGTTACTCTGGTCCTCACAGCTCAGAGAGAGAGAGACAGATGTGAAGTGTTGAGTTCTGCTGGGACTGACGATCAGAGAGACTGGAGGAGAAACACCTGAGAAGATAATTACAGCTACAATTTAGAAATCAAGTCAAGACAGTTTTATTAATATAACACTTTACTAAACTTAAATTGTTTCAAAGCAGATTTTCAGAAAAATATTCAAGTTCTAATATCTGAAAATCCATAAGTTATCACTGAATATTTCTATTTAAAACTTCATAAACAAATTTATATACCTTAAAATATTTGTTATTATGCCATCAGCAAGCAAACCAAAGACAACTGTGACAACCAACAAAAACCTCCATAAAGTGTTACTATTGGAGAAAAAAAGCTTGGGAGAAACCAGACTCAACTCGGGGGTCAGTTCTTCTTTGCCTGTACAGTGTGAACCTAGTAGTGTTTATAGTGTTTATAGTTAGCTGAGATTGTTGTATATTAACGTACTCATATATAATTATTAGGCAGATGCTAATCAAACTGTAAAATGATTGATTAAGTGTGTATATGGTTCATCCTATATAATTAGCTGATGTGCACATTGATGGAGTGTCCTGTGTTGTTGGTAAAGTGTCTCCAATAATCAAGGTATGGTCAATGACATGAAAATTAAAAAACAAATTATATAGATCAGATGATACATTTTTATTTCACTTATTTGATTATTTTTCCCTCAAGTCCACTTACTGTATGTAAGTAACACTTTTGTGCCACAGTAGTTATATTTTAGCTTTTCATGACAATTTTCCACCATTAGAATTAGAGATGCACGATATTATCGGAGCAGTATTTAAGCCGATAATGGCTTTAAATAGAAATATCGGCATCGGACTGATATGAAAAATTATGCTGAATAGTCTTGCCGATAAGAGGAATACATTAACTCACAGGTGCTCAGGGTGTGCTAGCGATTAGATCATGTCAGCATTGTGGCTCATTCTTGAAGCAAAGTTTTGCCTGAATGATGATTAGATTCAGTGTTTAGGATCGCTGCATTTAAACTGAGAAAGCACACAGAATGACACGTGCAGTGTGTGATTGTGTCAACAGTATAGCACGTGCAGCGGCAGCCTCCCCCGGGTCCTAATGCCCGTTCAGTAAGGCGTTTTAATTCCGTAGGGGGCACTGTTGGCCTACTTCTATATGACAGCAAAATACACAAATAATAATTAGACTTTGTTTCTGATTAAATAAAGAAGTAATTGATGCCACAATATCACGAGTAGCCTATGTTTTGATTTAAAGGTCAGAAGCTATAGTCCTGGAGCAGGGGCGGACTGGCCATCGGGAGAACCGGGTGGCCTGGCAGCCAATTTGGCCCGCTGCCCTGCATTTTTTTTTATTTATTTTTTATATATAATTTATTATTATTATTTTATATTGTTGTTGTTGTTTTTGTTGCCGAATGTACTAAAGTGATTATTTCCGAATTCGCCATTCAATAATAAAACTCTAATAAATCATGCCTTGACTGGCAACGCAATTCGCCTCTCGCGCGCTCCGCGCGTCCGCCAAAAGGACACGAGACTCTAGAATGGAGCGGAAGCGCCCAGGTGGAGCAGAGAGGCAAAACTGTCCTGTTCAGGGCTTCAAGTGCAGGTCAGTTACATCTGTAAATAGACTATTGTAGTTTTATCTTTGTTTACTTCGTTAAACATTAAACTGCTAGCAAATGTTAGCAGTAGCTGTCAATTACTGCAAACTTAACAAAAGGACATATAACTATTGTAAAGAGACGGAATTTAGCAGATAAATATTCACATAGTTTTATAACGGGTTTAGGAGGAGTTATGGCAGACAACAACACAACCCTTAGGAAAATTAACCGTGGTTTTACTAAAAATAAAACCAAAAAAACATGGTTACTATAGTTAAACCATGGTAACCACAAAATAATAATGGTTTTGCTACACGATATAGTTTCACCATGGTATTTGTAGTAAAACTCTGGTTATACAAATAGTAATCAATCCACCAAAAACATGGTTACTTTTACCATAGGTCTAATAATACCATGGTTAATTTTCCTTAGGACCAAACATGACCCATGATAATGCAAAAACATTCAATTTTAAGATTTTTCTATAAAGATATATTCAAGATGTAGCTATTATTGTGCTAATTTTGACAAGATAAAGCAATAATGTAATACTTATTTTTTTCTAAAATAAATGTATACTATGTGCAAACAAATTACAATGAGGTGGCTGTTTTTCATCAAGGTGCTGGAAAAGTGACAGGTGCAAGAAAATATGTGAAAAAAGTAAACATACACATGAGAGACAGAGAGATGTCAGGGAAAATGAAGAGACTAAAAAGGAAAATGGAAATTCAAAAGATAACCTTTAATTATTTTGCATGGCCCCAGTCTAGGAATTGAAACTTTTTTTATGCAATGATGATGATGGCCATACAAAAAATATTGTTGTCTGGTTTCAAAATTTGTTGTGTGTGTATGGGATGGCCTGGATGAGAGTGAGATTTCCTGGCCTGAAATTGTGTTCCAGTCCGCCCCTGTCCTGGAGCCTCCCCAACACTGCACATTTTGCATGTCTCCTTTATCAATCACACCTGATTCAACTCTCAGCTCATTAGTAGCAACTCAAGACCTGGAATGGGTGTCAGACAAAGAAGACATGCAAAACGTGCAGTGTTGGGGAGGCTCCAGGAACGTGTTTGTGAACTCCTTACATGAACAAAAAAATAATCACAAACATGACACTTAAATAGTTTTAAATACACTGATTTATTCATTAATGTGCAACATGTTATATTTTTTAAACAAATTATGAGCTCTAAAAGATTTTCAGAATTTTTACAACTCTTTTGCTTTACACCATTTACAAATGTTAAATCATAAAATAAAACGTCATGATTACCACTGCATCTTTCTGAAAAACAAGATTCAGCGACTGAATATGGTTTATTCATAGTTATTTTCACATTTTCAGTGTACTGTCATTATAAAAGAACTTCATTGTTTATTTTATTGTTTATTTAATTCTAACAATCAAGTTCTTGTTAAAAACTAACCAAAAAAAAAAAAAAAAAAAAATTGCTTATAATTTCTGCACAGGAGAGACTTGGTTTTGTTTCCAAATAAAAGGAAATATATCGGTATAGGTTATCACAAAAATGAGTTGAAAAATCCAATATTGTGCATCCCTAATTAGAATTAAAAGTTTTACATTTTTGCCGCTAACCCAGGAATCAAGGTGTTGCTGCTAGTTTGGTTTATTTAGGCCCTGCTGACAGCAGAAGCATCTTTCTCCATTCACACCATTAAAAAGTAGCTGTATATTATGACAGGACACAATTTCAAGACATTTCAAGCTTCAATTTCCAGAGTGTCTCACTCATTCTGATATTCAGTCTGAACTCACCTGTGACACATATTAACTGTGTGTTGCTGTACCATGTGTCATAGGCTGGTTCTCCTCTCTCTGCTCTGCACATATAAACTCCTGTGTGATTTAGAGCAGCAGAACTGACAGTGTAGTTTCCTCCAGCTCCTCTGTTGCTGTCTGAGAGCAGCTTATAATGATTGCTGTAGTCTGTATAAAGTGAAAATGTGCAGTTACCTTAAGACATGAGCAGACATTTATACATGAGTCTTATAAATTACCTCTGTTGGTATAATCAGAGTATTCAGATTGATTCAATATTTTAATCTCTATAATATTTTTATGAAACCAGTTTATTCAGATGTTGCTTCATGAAGCACATTATATCTTACCTGATGAACCAGTATCAGTGAACCAGCTGAATGTCCAGCCTGTAGAGGAGCCTTTAACCTCACAGATCAGAGTCACTGGATCTCCTTCAGTCAACCACGTCTGTGGAGAAACACTTAAAACTGCCTCGGCTTTATCTGAAATAGAGAAATCACTCATTAATAACATGTTAAACTTGTGTGTGTATGTGAAGAGATGATCAAACTCACCTGATACTGTCAGTGTAACTTCATCACTGCGGTGTGATGTTCGTGATCCTTCTCTCTCTGCTCCATAACATGAGTATTTACCTGCGTCAGCGTCAGTAACAGAACTGAGTGTGTGTTCCTGCAGTTCACTGAAAACTTTGCTTGAACCATCTTTATACCAGCCGTAATGCCAGCTAGTGACTCCTTCAGCATATATGTCACATCTGAGAGTGACTGTCTCTCCTCTGAATACACGTTGATCAGGTTTGATGGTCACTGTGGGTTTTGGTTTTTCTGTACAATGACAACAATTCACAAAACAAATAATGGGTCACACTTAATATTAAGTGGCCTTAACTACTATGTACTTACATCAAAAAATAAGTACAATGTAATGAATTTAGAAACATGAGTTGTGAAAGTTTTTAACAAGTTTTCTAACAGAAGATATTGTCTCTGATTTGATTTTGATTTCACAGAGAATATAAGAAATATATATATGCTGTTTTTGATTGACTGATGTTTCTTGTCACACCTCAGAATTGTCACATGAATAATTCAACTTGTTAAAAGATTGCATTTATAATCATCATAAAATGTAAGTAATTTCTCAACTCTCAGTTGGTTTATGAGAGTTAATGTAGAATCACTCATATGAAAATATATGAATTAAACTGACTCACCTTCATTATGTTGAGAGTAGATGTTTGAAATCAGCACTAAAACACAGAGAAAAACTCATAATGTGAACAAAGAACTGATAATTATAAAGATGAACAAATATTAAGATATTGTGTGGGGACTGTATATGTGTCTAGATAAACATGAAAACGTCTGACTGGTATTTTATAGATTTGGTCACAGCAGAGAACTGTTTAGAGAACTTGAAGCCAACAGTTTGATCACGAGCAGAAGAATAAAGACAAACTCTTACTAACTGTGTACTAGTGAATATTACAACAACAATAACTGCAAAACAAACCAACAGAACTGATTCAACACCATTACACATCACAAAACTGACTGACTGAACAAACACTGATCTACAACACAACAGAGTGCATTTCTCTTTCACAAACAGCACTTCCTCTCTCAAACTCATCCTTCACTCATATATCATGGACTAGAGCTGGATCTGAAACTCTGAGAGCAAGAAAAGACACAAATCTAGAAACACTAAAACACTTGATCATTTACATAATATAATAGCAATTCCACTGAAATACATTTAGAGAAAGTAATACTCACAGAGCACAAGAGGAAGTTGACTGAGCTCCATACTGACTGAATGATGACAGACGGTTAAAGACACAGACTGTGTTAAAGACTCAAGACTTCCTGAAACCCGCGGTCAGATCTTTAGGAACATTGTGACAGAATAAAGACATACAAATGTACCTCATGTGTTACAGATCTTTTGATAATGTTGATAATCTTGTAACATGTCACACTGAATAACATGCAAGCTTTCTACAGAAATGTTGTCGTGACCCATTCAGTATTAAATTGAACAGGATTTATGTGCTATTATGAAAAGTTGTATTCTGGTGTGTTTAATGAACAAGAGAAATGGAACAATATTCTGATGATTCTTTATTGTAATTATGGTATTAGCTGTATTTATAATGATGTATTTATAATGCTGTTCCTCCTTCAATGGTTCGTGTGTTGAAGCTGAAACAGAACAAACCACAACTATGATCTTACATCTATCTATTTCTATTCTATCAGGCCTCTGATACTGATATATTTGTACCTGTGAACACAGTTTAATATTCATGCACCAAGGCTGGGATGGACATTGAAACAAATTTAATGATTATGATTCCGGTAACAATGCAGACTGGGATGTTTCACACTGTTACTGAATAGTGACACCGTTGATAAAAACTGTAGCAAATCCGAAGAAACCGTTATTAGATGTTTTTTTTTATATACTGTATATAAATATGTTTAGAAAGATAGCCTACATCAGCCATGCATCAATATTTAACTGAGAGAATGTTGTGAAAGAGGAAATACAAGAGAAAGAATAAGCAGCTTGCATTAACTTGGACACATTACTAAGAATTTCTAGTTGATGCCGTGATGCTAAATAAACCACATTCAGTGAGAAGAGAAGCTCATATCAGTGGTGTTCAGATCTTGTTCTGTTAGAGCTTCATGCAGAATGAGAAATGTTGATAAAACGAAACACATAAGAATTTTAATCAGTTGAGAAGCATCAATATTTATATAAATAGTTTTTTATTTATTGTCTCATTTATTTTTTGGGAAATGTCTATTCTTATTAAAATGTTTCTCAGTTGCTTAGACACTGAAATTCATTATAAAAGCCAAATATCACAAACATAAAAACAAAACACAATTTAATACATACATAAAACACATACATTTAACTTTTTAAATTGTAATAATTACAATTGTGTACATGTGTTCCTGTTCAGTAGCGTCCACAAACCATCAATGTCACCAACACCAGCAGTTCTCATCATGTGAACACTACGATGCAGAATTTTCACCCTCCAGTCAGAATGTGTAAAAATAGTCACATGTGAATTCATTGGCTGTGGATACAAAAATGCAAGCTCAAACTGTTTAAAATTTTATAGTTTTCTTTTTAACTGCGTACTATTTGTAAAAAAAATTAAAAAATAAAATAAAAATAAAAAAGTAGCATTTTGTTCCAAAGTGCAAAATAATTGACGTAAAACCAGATTGACTGCAGTAAGAGGTCATGGTTCATTTGCTTTTACTGTGACGCTGTAAGAATGTTTAACAAAGCATCAGCTCCAGAACTAGGCACGGTCTTTATTTTAAAAAAGGGAAACATGAACAGTTCAAAATAAGAAAAACCTACAAAGCATTTTCTACAAAGCAGTGATACAAGTCAGAAGACTTACATTAAGAGATGAGGAATTATACATGCTTATAAATTACATGGATTCATGTGGTTATAATTTGTAAAGCAAACAAATATCACAGAAGCTGCATAGCATTGCTAAACTAAGACTTATATTAGGACTAAACTGCTTTATAATATGTGCGATTAGTAACATTGCTTTGCCAATGACACACCGCTCGAGTTTTAATTTAATTTAATACAAATCACAGACTGTTGGACATTTTGGCATGAAAACCCTTCATCTACAACTCAATCTAGTGAAGACAGAGCTTCTCGTCTCCCAGCTACTCCAACAATACAGCACACATTTACCCCCCCAACGATTGAAAGATTTTACTAAATATTTGGTTTTCAACTCAAAAGTAAATATGCACATAATGTAGTTATTTTAATATATTTTACTGTTATTTATTGTAAATAAATTAATAAATAAAATCAAACTTACTAATAGGCTTTTCCAATCTTATTTGCATAAGAAGTTGTCGCGTGACGAATCTGCATTTTGCGGATAATAGCCTATGCTTGCCTGTTGCATGACATGAATTGATATTTAGCGGGTTTATTCAACATACAACAACTGCAGAGGAATCTGAACCTAACTAAAATAAAGAGATGAAGCTAGATGCTCGACTCCAGACCCGGACCGCCTCATAAAGCTGATCCACAGGACACTCAGTGTTTTACATTTATGTGAGGAAAAGGACCATTTACATCCAAATGTAATTTAATGCACACAGAACAAAACCTAGAAATATATTTCGAAATATAAACTGCTTAATCGACCATTTTCAGCAAGATTTAACGTTACTAAATGTGTTTGTGTGCCTGTGCGTTTAACTTGAATAATGTCCAACAGATATCTGTTTTAAAGCAGTGGGTAATTCACTCGTTGATTTGCTTAAAAATCTACTTTGCGAGTCTGTTGACAAACATGTTTATGGTGCATTCTATTCAACGTGTTTATTGCTAGTGCAGCAGAAATAGACAGCTCAGCCTTTACAAATAATGTGTGTGCAATGTATCTGGTTGCCATGGCAACCTCTGCTTGCTGCTGCTCTAATCATAGTAAACCACGTTAATGGTACACGGATTGAGGCTTTGTACGTTTACTGCAATAATGCTCAAATGTATTTAAAGGTTTGACTGACCAAATCGACTGGCTTGGTTTGGCCCACCCAAGCTCAAAAGTCAAGCTATGCCTATGGTTTGTATCTTGTCTTGTTCAGCTTGTTAGCCTCCTGTATACAGTATATAGCCCTAGTGTTTCTTTAGTTCTTTGTGGGTTGTTGAATGTAATGGTTGTCTGTTTGCCCGTCATTGTGTTCTTTGTTCCTTTTGTTTTTTTGGCTTATTGTTTGTTCTAGTTTTTCCAAGAAATGCCTGCACACAGATCCTTGCCTCTGCCTGTTTTCCCCAGATTCTCCACAACGTTACAGTTTTTGACTGGCCTGTCTCGTTGACTTGTGCCGCTTTGAGCCTATATTTAGTATATGTAAAATACTTAAGGACTGTTAAAATCAGGTACTCTAAGACTTTTACTCAAGTTGTTTTGGAATTGGTGACTTGTAATGTGTACGGATTAATTTTCATTGTAAGGTATCTGTACTTTTACTCAAGTATGGTTTTCAGGTACTCTTTACACCTCTGAACCAAACCTCTTCAAAAGATCCAGAACGCAGCAGCACAGCTGGTCTTTAATGACCCCAAGAGAATCCACGTTATACCTCTCTTTGTCTGTCTTCACTGGCTATTGGTTGCTGTCTGCATCACGTTTCAAGACACCGATGTTTGTGTACAGATCAGCAGCACTCAACACAAGTCACTTTGGATAAAAGCATCTACCATATGAATAAATGTAAATGCACCATCTATGATAATATTGTAATTACTGTTTTAACAATATGTGAGCTGACACTGTCGAGTATAGGGGTGTGCACAAATAGTCGAATATTCACTCTGTAATTATTATTTGAAAAATAAAAACTTAAAATTTTACTGCGTGTTGCTTTGATGGCCGTACATGCAGGGAATCAATGATAAATCCTAAGAAATTATAACTCAATATACTGGGTGGCGCTGTGGAGCTTGTTAACAAGTTTATTGTATTTGATCTCAAAATGTCGCTGTCTCCTTCGTGGAGTTTGGAATTACTTTGATCAAAATTATCTTACTAATGATCTGACAAAATGGAATTATTTTTGATCAAATTAATCAGTGAAATTAAGTTCTATCGTGACAACTCTCGGAGGGATTTGCCTGGTAATGTACATGACAATGTTAAAGTATTTGGTCTTGGTGGAATAGATCTGCTATGCTGCTGCTGCGGCAGAGCAAGTGCCGAGATCCACAACATGCTGCTGTGAGCATGTTAGAAATACTGCTGCTGCAAATATAACATTCATGAAATAACCCCCTAACAAAGCAGGAGACATAGAGGGGACAATGCAAGCCAAAACAAGAAGAAAACACCCCCCAACAAGCAGATCTATCACCAAGACATATGTACTACTGCTGCCGAACTGCATTATTACTATCTATGTGTGCCTGGGCTACCACGCCGACTGGCTTAACTCTAATTAGACACGCACTATGTGTAATGTTAATTAACAAAATGGATATACGTTGCAATCCGATAGATAAGAAGCCAGCACCCACCTGAGCAAATATCATAATTTAGTCATTTGATAACTGTTGTTACTTTCTCCACTTCATCAGTATAACTAATAATTAATTCATGTTCGTGCAATGATGAGACAGACAAATGCCATTTTACTCTCGTGTAGATAAAAGTAGTCAAAGTTGCAGTGCACAAAAACCCCTGGGTGGACTGACCTGAATGAACTGAAATAAAAGCCGAATATAAATGTTTTTTTCCTCCGTTTTTCTGAACTACACAGCACAGCGAGAACACACATCACACAAACACATTTCTCCAAACTACACTACCCATAATGCATTTCACTCTGGACTACAACAGCCGTAGATAGTGATCTTCAGCGATAACTCTTATTTCCCTTCTCCCACAACACTATCATTGATATGACTGTGATAACCGCTGCTTCTGACGCTGCTTGCAGCTGAAATCAACCACACACTCATCACAATGAAAACATCCACCTTAGAAATAACGAACGTGAACATTGAGCTACTGCCAATGTATATGGAGAACCCAAGTAGAAATGAAAACAAAAGAATGCTTATTTCATTTAACCTGTTCGTGTCCGTTACTATCGGCGTGTCTATATGCTCTAAACTGAGTTTTGCTCCGGCTGTGTAAACACAGATGCTAAATGCTGCTGCTAATATGCATAACATTTTGCTCCTGCATACAATGCAAACTGCTAACATGACACTTAGTTTGATTATAGTTGCTCATTTATGAATTCAATTAGGCAGACCACGCAATATACACAGGATATAGATTAGAAGAGCATTCACTTATCTTAGATGTTGATTTCGCTGTTTCTTAAGCACGCTGCAAACTGCTACAGTAAGCACTAGTCATATATTTGAATGTTGAGCAGCGAGCTCATTGGCTACCTATACAGAAGAGAACCAATCAGCTGTGCCATGTGATCATGATATCATTAGGTCAGATTGAATTAGCGCCATCTAGAGTTTCATGCCAGAACTCTGTATTTATCATACTATCAGCAACACAATGAGAAATCATGTGAAATGCAAACTCCAGTCGACTGAGGAAAGTCAGCATGAATGCAGGTAAGCGCAGCTGTACCCCGAGTGAGCTGAGAAGAGAACTTATCTGATCCCGAAATGATCTTGAGAAATGTGCTTCCTTTAAACAGAAAACACAAAAAAAATCAGAAAGTTTTGCACGTTAAAAAATAAATACGACAATCACGTTTACACACTGCCTCCGAAACTTTCGTCCTTCATAAAAAAATCAGATCAGTTTCGATTTTCTGCGTTTTCGCATCCGTAGCAAGCATTTTGATAAGAAAGGATGACGAATACGAAAAAAATAGAAAATAAAATCGTACTCGGTGTGCAAGGACCTTTATTGTTATCAGACTGAGGAGCCAACTTTCACCCGAGCATGGGGATATTATTGTTTTTATTACAGTTTTTTATGATTGCTTACACACTAAAATGTAAAAATAACACACAGTCAGTGAAACCTGACCCTCAAAGAGCAAAACCTCATCCCAAATCTGCCCAACTATGAGCACATTCTCAGCCTCACACTTTTTGCGAAACACTACACACATTGTTTTGCAAGACACTAAACACACTTCTCTACATTCGACACAGAAATCTAACATGTTGTCACTTCTTTGCCATTTTAAGGCACTGCTCTCCAAAATACAACACATATGAACCAATTGATCAAACATGGCCATCAGGTGTGCAGACACTTCAAGGTGTACGTACTATAAAAAGGCAACAGGTGATTTTTTTGTCTTCAACAGAAATGAAAGGCAGTGTTACAGGAAGAGGAAGAGGAAATAGGGAGAAACATCTTTGGCCACAGAGCTATTTTGAATGTCCCGGGTCAATGTGGTGGTAATATCACAATATATGCTGCAATCACACAGAATGGGGTCCTCATGCCAAAATAGCTCCTTACAACACAGAACGAATACTCACGTGTTTAGACAGACTAAGTATTGGACAGACTAGGTATCTGGTTCCATTATTCCAGTATCTCCCACAACACTCTCACTCATGATTTTCAGAGCAAAATGCAGCCTAATTGCAATGATGTACTGAAGGATTTTACAATGTGGTGAGAAATAAATATGTTCATGAATGTTCAGTACATGTCTCGTGTGTTGTGTTTGGTCAATATGTACTTTAACAATATCTCAAAAAATTATAAAAAACTATAAAAAATAGAAATGTTACAAGTGTTTAAGATTGATAGGCCGTAGTGAAGCCGTTTTTCCATACATGGTGCACTAAATTCTTTTCATTCCAAAAAAAAAGATCTATTGGTTCTGAGAGAAAATAAAAGTTCTCCATGTGTTTTATTCCGATACAGCAGGGCTATGACCGCTTCACCCAACCGTTCTGTGTATCACTGAGCAACAGCCTTAGCAACATAAACAATCAATAGCATCAAAACTGTTTAATGTATTATGGCAGTATTAACTGTTTGCTATTTATTTAATGAAGTATGAGTGATCCCTGCTGGCGTTATGTTGCATCTTTCATCTTTAATTTTGCCACCCTGCCCTTCCCCCGTCTAAATAAACGCTTCCCATGTGGAGATGTGTTGATGTGTGCGCTAAGGGATGGGCGGATCGATCCTAAAGTATCGATACTTTCGATACTGATGTTGTATCGAAAGGGTCGATCCTCTCATAAAAATATCGATTCTAAAGTGCACTAATTTTATTTATTAAGAAACTCGGTGCATAAAATAAGCTTCTAAATGGAAAAATAGACTATATTAGCGAACAATTGTGTTGGATAGAGCTATTTCTCCTGCTCATCGGAACACACGCAAATGCTGAAAGACAGATGTAATCAATCACAGACAGCGTTCGCTGCTGACGCATGGCTCAGTCACAGTTCCAATAGAGCTGTGTTTCCCAAAAGCATCAGAAGCATAAGTAGATCCTAAGAGACCATTGCCACATTATTACATTACATTACATGTCATTATCACTATATATAAAATTAATTCTGAAAAAATGCATCACGATTTCTACACAAATATGAAGCAGCAATAATAATCAGAAATGTTTCCTGAGCAGCAAATTATATTAGATTTATTTCTGAAGGATCATGTGACACCGAAGACTGGAGTAATGATGCTGAAAATTCAGCTTTGATCACGGATGCATTTTAAATTATATTTTAAAAATAGGCCTACATTAAAATAGAAAATAAATTTCACAATATTGCTGTTTTTACTGTATTTTTGTTCAAATAAGTGCAGCCTTGGTGAGCATGAGACTTATTTTAAAAATATTACAAAATCTTGCTAACCCCAAACTTTTGTGTACATGTAGCCTAGTATTTATTTTAAACAGGCTAGTTTGTGTAAGTAAATTTAAACTGTTGTTAAAAGTTCAAATGGATTCTGTTATGTTCTGTAATTGCTGTTAATAAATCTGTCAGAAATAAATATGCTAAAGTTTCACCTTTATGAGTACAGCATTCTGGCAGCCTTTTAAAAAAATGAACCATGGTTTTATTACAGTAACCACAGTTTACCACAGTATTTGTAGTAAAACTGTAGTAACCACAAATTTACCATGGTAATAATAATAATAATAATACATTTTAGTACTTACTGTATGTAACACCATGTTTATTTTTGATGAGGTACCCTCAAAGGTGCACCTTTGTAACTTATCTATACCCCTAAAGCATGCATACTTGTATGGTACTAATATGCTCCCTTTTAGGGGTATAGGTGCATCTTTGAGGTTGCTGCCCCAGTAAAGGGCTAAAATACAATTTTAGTATTTCATTTCTGACAGTGTAAACAAAAAAAGGCCTGTGAAATGTAAAACAAAACAAAACAAAACATGGCTTTAAAATCTAATATTAGGTGAGTATAATTACTGATTATATTCTTATATATTTAATCATTTAAAAGATCATTTTAGTTTACAGGTATCGGTATCGGTATCGATATCGACGATACTGGGCTTGAAAATATCGGTATCGGATCGAAAATAAAATAAGAGGTATCGCCCATCCCTAGTGTGCGCGCGCGTCTGTGTGAAAGAGGGAATATTACTGAATTTATTAGTTTTCTGTTTCAGGTATGATTCTGTAGGTCCATCAGTTTACACTGTAATGACGCTTGCAAACTGGTACAGTTTTCGCGGGAAATTCAAGCATGGCACTGCGTCATTACGTCACGTCTGTAAACATAAAGAAGTTTTTCTTACAGCAGCTAGAATAATTAAATTTATCATTTTGATAGCGGATTGTGATCCAGAAATAATTATTTGTTTATGAAACACTTGTGAATGAAATTAAATGATATTCCAGTTTTAAATGTGCTTCAGATTACAGATAGCCTGGGATTACACAAGATTTGTATTTTAAAGAAAACCAGTTCGAAGGGAGCATAGTCTGCTTTTGGGGTTAAAATAATTTATAAATATGAAATTTGAATGGCATGACAATTAAATTAGACTGTACAGAAATTGAAATCAGTCAATACAGCCAGAACACTCAGTATTGTTTAACTGCAAACAGTTTTTATTTAATGGTTATTATTTACATATTAATTTCATTATAGTTTTTTTATTATTATTTATGTACAGGCCAGATGCTGAAAGTGATAGGCTGAGATGAAAGAAGATAATAGCATTCTTGTGCATAAAGTCTCTGTCTCTGGAGGTGCGATACCACAAGTCACCTTTATTTATATAGCGCTTTTAACAATACAGATTGTCAACGCAGCTTTACAGTATTAAATAGGAAAATAGTGTGTCAATAACACAAAAGGACAATAATAAACACTACATTTTCAGTTAAAGCCAGTTCATCATTGAGTTGAGTGATTTCATCGTCCAGCTCAGTTCAGTTTAAGTCCTGTTACAGACAGTATAGCAGGTTCTTGACAGTTTACTGCAGGGGTCTCAAACCCAGAGCAACCGTCCTGCAGATTTCAGCTCAGACTCCAATCAAACACACCTGAAGCAGCTAATCAAGGTGTTGAGGGCTACTTGATAATTACAGACAGGTGTGTTGGAACTGAAGTCTGCAGGATGGTATGGATGGTAGCTCTCCTGGTCTGCTGCAACAGTTACTGTGGCCTAGACGAACAATGAGTTACTATATTGAATTATCAAATAATGCATATTAATTCACTCACATTACTCACAAGAGATGCTGAGAATAATGCAGTTAAAAAGGATCTTTGTAAATCTTGTGGAAAAATGTGAAGATTTTGATTCTTCAAATTACAGGTAATTTAAATACCATGACTTTCTTTGGCAGCTTTGGTTAGAACATATATGCAACATTTATTTTTTTCTCTCACAACAGTGGATTTCATTATAATGTTAGTCATAATCATATTTTATAACACGTAGAATCTCATACACCGTGTATTTTAACTTTCACATTGATCCATACCTTCTCAGGTTGTGACCCTACAAGTGCCTTTTATGGCAAAGGCAAGAGAAAGAGGATTACCTGACTGCATTTACAAATCTGGGTAGCAGTTTTACCCTGGGCCAGTCGACCTTTGAACTACTTTACAAATATGTGAGCCACCGGTATGGCCAGTCATCTGCTGAAACTGTGAACGATGCAAGATACAAAGCCTTGCTCTGTGCTCCGTGGCATCGTCAGCTTTTCCAGAACTATCCATGTCCCCAACAAGTGATGCCCTGTATCAGGGATAGACAAAGTCAGTCCTGGAGTGCCGCAGGCAGGCGAGTTATTTTTTTTTTTCAGGGTTGGAGCTAAACTCTGCAGGACATCGGCACTCCAGGACTGATGTTGTCTACCCCTGCCCTGTACCAACACTTCAAAAGGGCAAACTACCAAGCAGTGACCTGGATGACTAGATATATTGCCCCTGAAAGTGTGTTGCAGGTAGTCCACTCCAGTTGTACAGGTGCATCTCAATGAATTAGAATGTCATGAAAAAGTTCATTTTTTTCTTGTGAGTTATTTCAAAAAGTGAAACGTTCATATATTTTAGATTCATTGCATGTAAAGTAAAACATTTCAAAAGTTTTTTTTTGTTTTAATTTTGATGATTAGAGCTTACAGCTCATGAAAGTCAAAAATCAGTCTCTCAAAATATTAGAATATTTACATTTGAGTTTCAATAAATGACCATCCCTACAGTATAAATTCTGGGTATCTCTTGTTCGTTGAAACCACAATAATGGAGAAGACTGCTGACTTGACAATGATCCAGAAGATGAACATTCATGCCCTCCACAAAGAGGGTAAGTCACAGAAGGTCATTACTGAAGGTGTGGCTGTTTACAGAGTGCTGTATCAAAGCATATTAAATGCAAAGTTGACTGGAAGGAAGAATTTGGGTAGGAAAAGGTGCACAAGCAACAGGGATGACCGCAAGCTTGAGAATGCAGTCAAGCAAAGCTGATTCAAACACTTGTGAGAGCTTCACAAGGAGTGGACTGAAGCTGAGTCAGTGCATCAAGAGTCACCACGCTCAGACGTCTTCAGGAAAAGGGCTACCAAGCCACTTCAACGTCAGAAGCATCTTACCTGGGCTGTGGAGAAAAATAACTCAGTGGTCCAAAGTCCTCTTTTCAGATGGAAGTAAATTTTACATTTCATTTGGAAATCAAGGTCCCAGAGTCTGGAGGAAGAGTGGAGAGGCACAGAATCCATGTTGCTTGAAGTCCAGTGTGAAGTTTCCACAGTCAGTGATGATTTGGGCTGCCATGTCATCTGCTGGTGTTGGTCCACTGTGTTTTCTGAAGTCCACAGTCAACGCAGCTATCTACCAGGAAATTTTAGAGCACTTCATGCTTCCTTCTGCTGACAAGCTTTATGGAGATGCTGATTTCATTTTCCAGCAGGACTTGGCACCTGCCCACACTGCCAAAGGTACCAAAAGCTGGTTCAATGACCATGGTGTTACTGTGCTTGATTGGCCAGCAAACTTGCCTGACCTGAACCCCATAGAGAATCTATGGAGTATTGTCAAGAGGAAGATGAGAGACACCAGACCCAACAATGCAGATGACCTGAAGGCCGCTATCAAAGAAACCTGGGCTTCCATACCACCTCAGCAGTGCCACAAACTGATCACCTCCATGCCACGCCGAATTGAAGCAGTAATTAAAGCAAAAGGAGCCCCTACCAAGTATTGAGTACATATACAGTAAATGAACATACTTTCCAGAAGGCCAACAATTCACTAAAAATGATTTTTTTATTGGTCTTATGAAGTATTCTAATTTGTTGAGTGAATTGGTGGGTTTGTGTTAAATGTGAGCCTAAATCATCACAATTAAAAGAACCAAAGACTTAAACTACTTCAGTCTGTGCATTGAATTTATTTAATACAAGAGTTTCACAATTTGAGATGAATTACTGAAATAAATGAACTTTTCCATGACATTCTAATTTATTGAGATGCACCTGTATGTCTCAAGACTGTACTGTACTGATTTATGTCCGTTAAGGTGACCAGACATGCCACTGCAGGGACACGTTCTGCGCAGGATTTCTAAATTGCCTAAAATAACCAGGTGTTGGTTGTTTGCGCTGCGCAGAATGATCGTTGTATGACATCAAAGTATGTGTCCTGGAGAAGTGGCACTTCTGGTGACCTTGATATCAGTGTTAATGCTGTGCAAATGTTTCCCAGAAAACAGAGGAAAGAGATACATGGGATGAAGCTCTGATGAGATAGGGATGGTACTGATGAGTAAAGATGTGCTGTGTCATATTTTGAGCTGTAATGAATCTTTTACAGAGTTGTCCATTTTTGACATTATTGAAAATTAAAGGGGCGGTGTAGCATTTTGAGTCATTTCTGCCAAATTGTACTACTTTGTTATCTGTCTGTGATTATCATGTATAAAACATCACAATTTTGTTAAATTTACAAATGTGTATCTTTAATTATGCTTGATGACATTCTGTGAAGTTGAAGTGTTTTTTTTTTCTACAAATTGTCCATATTTCATGATCTGCATTCACACTTGAGTATACTAATGCACCGATACTGGTCTGAAATAGTTAGGTACATGTCTAAATGTCAGTTTGAGAGATATTTTGCTTTGCTAAAATGAATATAAATAAAGTTATAAGGAAAACCAGCAGCATAAGATTTTCAGTTTTTTTTTTTTTTTTTTACAATTATATACATTTATGTATTGTGACAAAAAACTGCAGGATATTTTGCAGAGAACTTTTAACCTAAAGTCCAAAAGGGTGTTGTCTATGCAAAAATACATTGAAAAAGTAGTGCCTAGGTGTGGGAACGAAAATCACTTTCTAGTTCACCTTATGACCTATGGGCACAGCAGTGTGTAAGTGGTTCAAACACAATACAACTGTATGAAGCATGTGTGCACCAAAACTGGGTTTTGTTAAATTATTGTAAAGTTTTGAATGAAGTGTTTCATTCGCAAAAGATCTGAGGTGTTCTGATACTTGTGTGTGTGTGTGTGTAGATTTGTGAATTGTGTGTAGTGTTTTCACAAAATGAGCCTTGTTTTTAAAATCGTGCCGAAGCAATGGGAAAAATATAAACACAGGCTAACTCGAGTGCATGTACTTTCTGTACTGAAATCGGCAAGGTTGGCTATTTTTTTATGTTTTTTACACGTTTTATACGTGCTTATACCAGCTGTCCATGACAGGCCTAAACCAGACAAAGTACCAGTACAAAAATACTGTCTAATTATCAACAAAATCCCAGGAAATTGTCATCAGCTTCACAGGCTGTTTCATGGCAAACAAAGATTATAACAATACAGTAGTACACAATACAACATACAAAAATTCAATAAAGCAATTATAAAACAAAGTTGTATTCTATTCACAAGTTTCCGGGGGGCGGTACTGTAAAAAAGAACGTGGGTAAAACTTCCGGTGAGGCAGCGGAGGTAGAATACCAATGGTATTTTGTGTGGTAATTAGCGAGGAGGCCAAGTATTTTATGGATTATCTACTTTATAAAGTTGCAAAAGATGTCGTTACGGTGCTCAGGGACAACATGTGCTGTTCGCGGTTGTACATACAACCGGACTAAACTAATTCAGGGGCTTAAACGTGAGTGTTTTGAAACTAAATCGGAGTGTTTCTGCCAACGATTGTACAGTTTTCACCGCCTCCCGAAAGACAACGAATCAAAAAGAATATGGCTCAAGAATTTAAACTTAAAAACACCCCCCAAACATCTGTTTGTGTGCTCGTTTCACTTTGTTGACAAGAAGCCAACACAGGATAACCCGTACACAACGCTCTTTCTTGGCTACGAGAAGCCACCGGAGAGGAGACGCCGACCCAGGACTCGACTTTAACTATTCTTGAATGACTTATTATTAATATAAGAAAAAATCTCTCATATGGTGGTAGACAGATGGCCTGATATTTTTACCTCATGACTAACTAAACTACCTAACTATTCAGAATTAATTCAAAATCCATAACCACAATTACCTATTTCTTAACAATTAGTTAATAGTCCTGTGCCTCAACAAGTAAAGTCATAACATAATGATACCTATGCAAATCATTAGCTAATGGTTAAAGCAGACAACTGGAAGTTGAAGTACTTTGACCGTTGTGGCAATTAACATGAATTTACATCATTAGTTAATATAATATGTTATTAGCAGTGTTGGGAACGTTACTTTAAAAAAGTAATTAGTTATAGTTACTAGTTACTTCTCACAAATAGGAACTGAGTTAGAAACTGAGTTAAAACATTATAAAAGTAACTAATTACCAGGGAAAGTTACTATTGTGTTACTTTTTAAAAAAAAATTCAAATGTCAAATAACTTGGATGCCCCAATATTAAATATGTTAAATGAATGAAATGGACACTAAATAGAATAAATTATTATTATAAAACATTGTACATTAATCAACACTATTTATCTACTGACACTTAGCATCAGTTAGTCAAGCATTATAATATGATATTATGATAATTTAGCATTATATGATAATACAACTTTAGTAATTAGAATAACCAAGTATGAATTCATATTTGTCATGTTGACTGAAATTAGGACTGGTGGTGGTGCTTAAGATATTGTTTGTCATTTAGTGTCTCTATAAAAAAAGGGGGAAAAATTGATAAGATAACAAAACTACTACGAATTATACCACTTATAACAATATAAAACGCACTAAGGATTAATGAGCTGCTGGGTTCATGAATATTAATCACGTTGTATGGGTTTGCTCGAATTGATTCGCTTAAATCAAAACAGGGACGATGATAGGTGAGCGCCGGCCAATGAGATTGTCGTTTGCGCATTAGCTCCGCCCACTATCAGAGAACCCGGCAGTTCTTAAAAGCTGAAGAATTCCAAAGAAACGCCGTTATTTTGACAGGAAAATACAACAAAGAACATGTAGCGCGTCAATCCTGCATGTTATTAAAGACTCTCTCGCTCAGTATCTTTCTTTGCGCGCGTGTGTGTGTGTTGTGTGTGTGTGTGAGAGAGAGAGAGAGAGAGACCACCTCTACACCCCTTTAACCACCTCTAAACCACCTATACACCCCTTAAAACAGCACACTTGCCAACCCACAGAACACAGACCCAGACACCCAGCAGAAACACACAGTCTCATCACAGAGAACGACCCCCGCTGGCTGCACAATACGGGGGACCCCCACACCATGCTAAACCCCCCATCAAAACAACCCATGCACCAACGCTACACCACCACAGACCTACACCAGTCCATCAGCAGAACCCCCAGTCTGCACCAGATGATCATCCAAGACACCCCCGACCACAAAAACATCACTCCAGGCAGAGGAGCGACACTAGGATGGGCCCATCACCAGCAGCATCCAGCCTCCCACCCGCTCATGCACCCTCAGCTGATAACACACTGATCTCAGCACCACTCCCACACTCCAGGAGCTATGCTCAGGCCCTGAAAGGACCAGCAAAAACACTGGAGATGAGCGAGATCAGACAGCTGCTGAACTACATCAGTGCCCAGCTGACAGCATGAGGGTCCACACAGCATAAAAACATCTGCCTAACAATGAGAAGAAATATATATATTTTTTATTTTCTTCAATATATTATATTACATTAGAAAAGGATTACCTCTATTGTTGAAAACAAGAACTCTATACCTTGAACTCTTGAAATGACTCTCTCAATATCAACGTGGAATATTCAAGGCTTGAACTCAACAGCATTTGGGCTAAAGAGTTTAAACACAGAATTCCAGAAGAGCATCAAGGAGATGGACATTATAATTCTACAGGAGACATGGAGCAGGGCAGACGCAATCACCCACTGCCCACCCAACTACAGAGAAATCATCCTACCATCACAAAAACTCAACACAGTCCGACAAGGAAGAGACTCAGGAGGAGTAATAATCTGGTACAAATCAAAATTCCACAACCACATCAACACAGTAAAGCAAGGCAAATACTACACCTGGCTTAAAATCCACAAGGAACTGCTCTCATCCAGAAAAGATACATTCCTGTGTGCTATATACATCCCTCCATCAGAGTCCCCCTACTACAGTGAAGACACGTTCTCCACATTAGAGGAAGAGACGAGCCACTTCCAGGCCCAGGGAAACGTGCTCATCTGCGGGGACCTGAACGCAAGAACAGGACTACAGCCGGACTTCACCGACACACAAGGGAGCAAATACATCAACAACAAACTGACTGTTATTAATAACACATTCTCCCATATCCACAGAAATAACCATGATCATACAGTAAACAAGAATGGGAAAGACCTCCTGCAGCTCTGTCGAAGCCTGGGTCTGTATATCATCAACGGTAGGTTACAGGGGGACAATTTAGGGAGATTCACATTTTGCTCACCTCTTGGGAATAGCACTGTTGATTATATGATAACAGACATAGATCCTTCATCTCTCAGATCATTCACTGTTAGAGAACTGACCCCTCTGTCTGATCACAGTCAAATCACTGCGTATCTCAAAAAGACTGAAAATAACATTAACACAAAGCCCAGTAAGCTGTACAACATCAGAAACCCATAAAGATGGGCTGAAAACAGTGCTGAAGAATATCAGAAAGCACTTAGCAGCCAAAAAATACAAGCGCTGATAGATAACTTCCTAAATAACACCTATACCCACACTAATGAAGGGGTCAATCTGGCTATCAAAGATATAAATTACATATTTGAAAAATCAGCAAAACAGTCCAAATTGAAAACAAAAAATGGAAAAAATCAAATACTCAAAAATGACAAAAATTGGTTTGATCAGAACTGTCAAACTATTCGCAAAAAGCTGAGAACATTGTCAAATCAGAAACATAACGATCCAAATAATGCAGAGATCCGCCATCTTTACTGCGAAACACTAAAACAATACAAACACACACTCAGAACCAAAAAAGCACAATACACCCAAAAACAACTGACAATAATCGAGAAGTCCGTGAACACAAACCAATTTTGGGATAATTGGAACAATCTGAAAAAAACTGATCATGAAGAATTGCCAATACAAAACGGAGAAATATGGGAAAGTCATTTCCAAACATTGTTTAATAAAGTACAAACAGACACAAACTGTAAGCAAAACCAAATAATCAACCAATTAGAAAAACTAGAATTAACAATCAAAGATAACCAAAACCCATTAGATTTCCCAATAACTGATAAAGAACTTACAGAAAAAATCAAAAACCTCCAACTCAAAAAAGCATCAGGACCTGATGGGATATTAAATGAAATGATAAAACACACAAGCAGCAAGCTCCAATTAGCCGTTCTAAAACTATTCAATGTGATCCTGAGTGTAGGTTACTTCCCCGACATCTGGAATCAAGGCTTGATAACACCAATCTTTAAAAACGGAGATAAATTTGATCCTAACAACTACAGAGGAATCTGTGTGAGCAGCAACCTGGGAAAGTTATTCTGTAGCATAATAAACGCTCGACTATTAGACTTCATCACCACACACAATGTACTGAGCAGAAGTCAAATCGGATTTCTACCAAATTACCGTACATCCGATCACATCTATACATTACATACTCTAATTGAAAAACACATTAACCAAGATAAAGGTAAAATATATGCATGCTTTATTGACTTTAAAAAAGCTTTTGACTCAATTTGGCACCAAGGACTATTCTACAAACTTATTGAAAGTGGAATAGGAGGTAAAACCTATGACCTCATCAAATCAATGTACACTGAAAGTAAATGTGGCGTAAAAATCAACACCAAACGTACAAGGTATCTCTCCCAGGAGCGTGGAGTGAGACAGGGCTGCTGCTTAAGCCCAACATTATTTAACATCTATATAAATGAACTGGCGCTCAGTCTGGAGCGATCTGCAGCTCCTGGCCTCACTCTACACGACTCAGAGATCAAATGCCTGCTGTATGCAGATGATCTGGTTCTGCTGTCTCCCACTCAACATGGTCTACAGCAGAACCTGGACCTGCTGGAGCAATACTGCCAGACCTGGGCCCTGACAGTCAACCTGAAGAAAACCAACATTATGATCTTTCAGAAGAGACCCAGATCCCAAGGAACACAACACACATTTTCATTAGGCACGAACCAGATAGCACACACATCACGCTACAACTACCTGGGTTTGAAAATCACATCCACTGGAAACTTTAATCATGCTGTGAATGAACTGAGAGATAAAGCACGCAGGGCGTTCTATGCCATAAAACGGCAATGTCCTATAGAAATCCCTATTAGAATTTGGCTGAAAATATTAGAATCAGTAATTGAGCCCATTGCACTATATGGCAGTGAGGTGTGGGGTCCGCTCACAAACCCAAGTCAAGATCTCACTAAATGGGAAAAACACCCGATTGAGACCCTGCATGCAGAACTCTGTAAAAATATACTACACGTGCACCGGCACACAACAAATAACGCATGCAGGGCAGAATTAGGCAAATATCCTCTAATCATAAAGATACAAAAAAGGGCTATTAAATTCTGGAAACATCTGAAGCTCAGTGACCCCCAATCATACCATTATAAAGCCCTGCAATACCAAGAGATGAGCAAAGAAAGCAAGCCCTTCCTCCATCTGATCCAGAGCTTCAGTCCTGATGCTTCACTAACATCTACTGATGCTCTGACTCACAACATCAGAACCAATCAGATCACTGCACAAATCAAACAGAGTTACATCACTCATTGGCAAACCCAAACTCAACAACAGAGTAAAATGCAATGCTATCTGTCCCTAAAGAGAGAGTACAGTATGGCAGAGTATCTGTACACAGTGTCAGATAAGAAACTGAGAAGCACGTTGACCAGATACAGACTCAGCGGACACAAGCTGATGATAGAGACGGGCAGACACAGACAAACATGGCTGCCCCCCGAGCAGAGATTGTGTTCACACTGTGATCTGAATCAGACGGAAACAGAACTGCACTTCCTAACAGAATGCTCCAAATACACAGATATACGGACAGTGTTCTACAACAAAATACAGCAGATCCATCCCACATTTCAAACTCTTCCAGACCAGGAGAAACTAGCGTATCTGCTCGGAGAACACAAGAGCTGCTGTGTGTTTGCTGCTCAATATGTGTCTCTCTGTCACCACAGAAGAGAAGACGCTCCACCTGCCCTGAGCTGATGCTCCCAGCACATCTACATTATATTATGCCATATTACTTAAATGTATATTTTGCCTCTGTATATCTTATACTTTATCTATTTAATTTTATTTTTAACACATACTTACACTAGCCATTTATTTTGCACTACATGCTTAATACTTTTTTTTTAATTTTTTTATTTGTATTTTATTATTATTTTCCTTTCTGTTAATTCATATATGCACTATTTGTGAGCAGCCCAGCTGCAATTGCTTTGGCAATACAAATGTATAGCTTTTGTCATGCCAATAAAGCACACTTAAATTGAAATTGAAATTGAAATTGAGAGAGAGAGAGAGAGAAAGAGAGAGAGAGAGAGAGAGAGAGAGAGAGAGAGAGAGAGATAGAAAGCTATGGCGAGCCGTGCACTTCACACTACAGCAGGGGTGGGGAACGTTGATCCTGGAGGGCCGGTGTCCCTGCAGAGTTTAGCTCCAACCAGGGGCGGACTGGCCATCGGGAGAACCGGGAGAATTCCCGGTGGCCTGGCAGCCAATATTGTTGTTGTTTTTGTTGCCTACCGAATGTACTAAAGTAATTATTTCCGAATTCGCCATTCAATAATAAAACTGTAATAAATCATGTCTTGACTGGCAACGCGTCCCGCGCGCGCGCTCCGCGCATCTGCGCATCCGCCAAAAGGAGCGAGACTCTAGAATGGAGCAGTAGCCCCTCACTGCAGAATAAAGATCCAGGGGGCGGGGTTGGATCCACATCCAGGGGGTGGAGATTGGTAGGTTTAGGGGTGGAGATGGGTAGGTTTAGGGGTGGGGATGGGTGGGTTTAGGGATCAGGGGGTGGAGACGGGTAGGTTTAGGTCTATGTAAGGTCCGCCCCCTGGATCTTGTGTTCTGCAGTGAGGACCATCTCGAATGGAGCGGAAGCGCCCAGGTGGAGCAGAGAGGCAAAACTGTCCTGTTCAGGGTTTCAAGTGCAGGTCAGTTACATCTGTAAATAGACTATTGTAGTTTTATCTTTGTTTACTTAGTTAAACATTAAACTGCTAGCAAATGTTAGCAGTAGCTGTCAATTACTGCAAACTTAACAAAAGGACATAATAACTATTGTAAAGAGAAGGAATTTAGCAGACAAATATTCACATAGTTTTATAACGGGTTTAGGAGGAGTTATGGCAGACAACAACACAACCCTTAGGAAAATTAACCGTGGTTTTACTAAAAATAAAACCAAAAAAAACATGGTTACTATAGTTAAACCATGGTAACCACAAAATAATAATGGTTTTGTTACACGATATAGTTTCACCATGGTATTTGTAGTAAAACTCTGGTTATACAAATAGTAATCAATCCACCAAAAACATGGTTACTTTTACCATAGGTCTAATAATACCATGGTTAATTTTCCTTAGGACCAAACATGACCCATGATAATGCAAAAACATTCAATTTTAAGATTTTTCTATAAAGATATATTCAAGGTGTAGCTATTATTGTGCTAATTTTGACAAGATAAAACAATAATATAATACTTATTTTTTCTATAATGAATGTATACTATGTGCAAACAAATTACAATGAGGTGGCTGTTTTTCAACAAGGTGCTGGAAAAGTGACAGGTGCAAGAAAATATGTGAAAAAAGTAAACATACACACGAGAGACATAGATATGTCAGTGAAAATGAAGAGACTAAAAATAAAAATGGAAGTTCAAAAGATAACTTTTAATTATTTTGCATGGCCCCAGTCTAGGAATTGAAACTTTTTTAAGCAATGATGATGATGGCCATACAAAAAATATTGTTGTCCGGTTTAAAAATGTGTTGTGGGTGTATGGGATGGCCTGGATGAGAGTGAGATTTCCCAGCCTGAAATTGTGTTCCAGTCCGCCCCTGGCTCGGACCCTAATCAAACACACCTGAAGCAGCTAATCCAGGTCTTCAGGATGCAGTTAGGTATTTTTTTCCAGGGTTTTTTAGGGTTGAAGCTAAACTCTGCAGGAGAGTGGCCCTCCAGGATCAACGTTCCCCACCCCTGCACTACAGTTTACGGTACCCAAATTCAGCTACACTGCGCATCCATTCAGATGAACTGAAAAATAGAATGATGATAATATTATAATAAATTATTTTATTGTCAGTAACGGTAACGGCGTTGTAACGGGGGAAACAGTAATTAGTTTGATTACTCGTTACTGAAAACAACAACGCCGTTTATTTATAACGCTGTTATTCCCATCACTGGTTATTAGGGAATTAATACATAATTACACATTTAATTAATAGCAATTCATATATTACTTAAATCTATTAATTATATAGAATGTTCATTAGGTGCTGATGCAGTAATTGTTAATAAATGGTTTAGTTCTTGATGAGTCATACATTAACCCTTGATTATCTGTGCATTAGTTAACCATTATTTAATGCATATTAGTGCACCCGTATTGTAAAGTGTTACCAAACAAACCATCATTGAAGGACTAACAACACAAACCATAGACCGCCACTGCTAAATATGTACTTATTGTAGGGCTGTGCAATTAATCGAAATTCAGTTTCGATTTCGATTTCAGCCTCCAACGATTATGAAAATACAATAATCGCGATAAAACGATTATGGCCCCCTTTCCAGCAGTGTGCTTTCACTCCTCCATAAAAGCCCATTTTCACGTGTAAATCAGTAAAATCATGTAACGTGACTTTTGCAAAATTGGACATGCTTGAGTTATTAAAGTTGATTAGAATTATTAATAAAGCGCGAAAGAACTTGTGCTGCTCCTCAGGAGGATATTTGTGTATGCGCTCAGAGACGGAGCAGAGCACAGACATGTAAATACATCTTTAGCTGAGCGTATGCGCCTAAACGGTCAAATACATGCAAAAATGTGTCAAAATGCGGCGCTTAGTGATTATTCACGTAAACCCTCGTCGGTTATGTAATAAATGAATGTAAACAGATGATACTGAAAATACGCGTGTAACAGTAAATTGGATCCGTGCGGCTCTTAAAGTGACAGCGCGCTATATTCCTGCTCCGACTGTGTGCTTAATATTAATCAAACAACAAAAGACAAAGACAAAATCACTCACTGCTCTTCACAGAAGGTCTTTTGTAGCTTTAATAAGAAACAAAGGAAGTTTAATTCTTACAGTGAAGACTACGCTGTTTTATTTTACATTTGATTATTCAATTTCTATAGTAGGCTGTTAACTGAATACTTTAGATTTGCATTAAAAAAAATTGTTGGTTATACGGCCCGCTAATAATCGTGTTAAATAATCGTGATTACAATATTGACCCAAATAATCGTGATTATGATTTTTGTCATAATCGAGCAGCCCTAACTTAATGTATTCCCTGCAGATGAGCCTGATGCGATGGAGGTTTCTGGGGAGCCAGATCCTACCTCACCGACCTTCCATGATGCCCAAACACAGTGGTCAGACCCAGCAATGGAGGACCACACCTACTCCAAAGGACCTACCATCACATGTGGTATGACAACTGCACCATCCTCAGAGAGGTCACTGCCTGTTGCAGATGTTGTATTGAAAGACGAGGCAGACTGTCTGCTGTACACAGGGATTCCACTACTTGAATTCAAAACCCTTGTGTCTTGCTTGCAACGTTTTGCCACCACATCATTAGCATTGCCAGCAGAGGACCAAATCCTGCTGACATTGCTGAAGCTCAGACAGAATTTTGTTATAGCTGATTTAGCAAGACGCTTCAAAATGTCACCTGTCAGGTCAGTAAAACACTGAAATTCTGGATAGATGTGATTGCTGAGCACACCCAGGATCTCATTCCATGGCTGGCTCGTGAAACAATAACGGCCACATTGCCGCATGTTTTTATGGACAATTTTCCAAACACAACATGTGGAATTGACTGTACAGAAAGTATCTTGCAGAAAGCTAAAAATATGGACTCAAGAACTGAATCTTACAGTCACTACTATGCCAGCAACACTGAAGTATCTAGTAGCAACTGCTCCATCTGGAATTATGTACATTTCAGAGGCATATGGTGGCAAATGTAGCGATAGAGTCATCGCACAGAACTCTGGGTTTCTTGACCATTTGCGTGCTGGAGATGAGGTGATAGCGGACCGTGGCTTCACCATCAGAGATTTGCTAGAGGAACGGAATGTTCGTTTGATCACGCCAGCCTTTACTCGCAAGAAATGCCAGCTGACAAATGAGCAGGTCACACGCACAAAATGCATTGCTAATGTCCGCATACATATTGAGCGAGCAATCAGGCTTCTTAAGGTATACAGGATCCTTTCTCAAACTGTGCCTATTCATTTTGTCCCTAAAATCGACAAAATACTAAGAATCTGTGCAGAACTTTTAAATCTGCGAGGGGAGCTTATTTCTAGAACATAGACACCATATCTTACACAATCAACATGACTAATCACATGACTAAACATAAGTGGTGGGATGTAAATAAGTACAAGAGGTGTCGTAACAGTACTGCACTGCATAAACATGCACAACAGGTGCCTCTGTGTTTGTGAACGCAACAATACATACTTGAAAAATAGATTTAGCTGATTATATGTTCATATTTTTACTTAAGGTTTTGAATGCAGGAATTGTACTTGTGTACTTTCACAGTATGGTATTGCTATTTTTATTTAATGAAATGTTCTGAATACCACTGTTAACCAAATGTGCCAGTTAATGTATTCAAATGGCACATTAATTTATTCTTATAAATAAACTACAAAGCACAATGACTAAGTGTGTAATATTTATTTTATTATTGTTGTTTGTCAGCTCACACAACTGGCTGTCACCATGCCTTAAAATTTGCAATAAAACTGGAACCGTCTTAAAACTAGAAAATTAATTTCTTCAGAATATCCATGTACTAAAACTGATTGTATAGTGTAAACCCTCCCCTAACTACTCATTAAAGATCTGCAGGTATGTTGGGCAGAGATTTAACTTCTTGTCAGCAAAATCATCAGCCAACCTAGGTAGCATGTGCAAAAAGTAGAAATTCTGCAGCTGTTGTACTTGTGCATCTGTGTAGTTTTTGTCAAATGGAATGTCCAATTCGATGTCCTCACTTGGTGTCCAGATGACCAGCTTGCAGCTCTCTAGGCCCAGACACATCATGGTCAGTTGTGTCTGAAAGAAGGATTAAGAGTGCATGTTGGTAAGAAGAATCTGTATAATTAATTCATTATAAGTTTAAAATACAATGTGTGTCTAAAAATAGAGCTAATCTAATTTCTTGGAAAAAAAAATATTCACCTGGAGGTAGTATCCATCCTTTCCTTTGGGAAGAATCAGGTACTGTCCATCACCTAATCTTTTGACGTCACCATTTGGCCATCCCAGAAATTCTGCCAGTGACATGGAACTTTTGAAGGGGCGCTTGATCTCAAGGAGTTGTGTTGAATCAAGGATCCCGTCTGGGCTGCCTCCCAACCAAGGATGGTCAGGGTGCACGACCAGGCCTCTCTTCTCGATGGTATTCAGAGCCAGAGCCTCTCTCTCTTCAGAGCCAGAGCCCCGGCCTCCATCATGTGCACCTTCTACAGAGGCATCATCAAGAGCATCCTGACTAGCTGCATCACTGTGTGGTATGGCGCTTGCAACGCGTCCGGCCGCAAGACCCTTCAACGGATAGTGAGAGCAGCTGAGAAGATCGTTGGTGTCTCTCTCCCCTCCCTCCAGGACATCTACAGCACCCGTCTCACCCGCAAAGCCCTCAGCATTGCAGGTGATCCCACCCACCCGACACACAACTTATTCAGTCTGCTGCCATCAGGGAGGACACTGCGGAGTCTCCAGGCGAGGACCAGCAGACTGAAGGACAGCTTCATACATCAGGCTGTCAGGAAGCTGAACTCCCTCCCGTCCTTTCCCCCCCACCCCCCCATGCACCACTGAACTCTGACACTACACCCCCCCCCCCACACACACACACACTCACTCACACTTACAAACTGTAACCCGCACCAGTCACTTTGTGCAGCATTGGACTGATCATTACCTCATCCAGCATTGACTGCAAACTACCTCTTTCTGACAGTCTGATTGAAGACTGTTCTCTGAGCTCTTATCACTTTAACAGACTGATAAGCTCCTTTGCACTACACATTATATCTGCAGTTTTGTTTTTAACTGGTTTGCACTATGTGCCTTATGCCACTTTATCTATCTCTTTTTTTAATATATATATTTTTTTTCTACAATGTCCTCATTTGTATATCTGTATAGTTTGTATGTGCATATGTTTAAACTGTATTTATCTGTATTTGTACGTCTACTGTCAGTGTTTAATGTTAACTGTATGCACCAGGGGTCTGAGAGTAATGCAATTTCAATTCTCTGTATGTATCTGCTGGACATGTGGCAGAATTGACAATAAAGCAGACTTGACTTGACTTGTATGCCCTATGCTCTTCATGAGTGTCATGACATTTATTTCATTTTCTTTGCCATGCTGTGTTGCTGTATTGCCCGTGAAGGTTGGGTACAGATGCTCATTTAGATACTTTTGGGGATCTGTGGTGCTTCGTTTTACAGTGCTGGCTGTTAGACGCAGCTTTCTAGCATCATGCCATAACTGTGAAGCACTCTGCATCCTGGTTTCTTCCATCAGTGTAGCCGCTTGTGCAGGGAACACTTTGATGTAGGCCTCATAAAACATTGTGCACTTTAGACAGGTTAGTTTTGTGCTGTGTTCAGTATGGCAGTGTATTTCTGTGGGCTGGATCATGTTTGCTGTGGCCTGCCTTGCTACTGTCAACATCTGCTCTGTAACTTAACTGAAGAAGACCATTTGTCTTGAGCTGAAACAGTGGGGCCATCACTGATGAATTTCTGTGGGTTATGAACTCTCTGTGGTTCTTAAAAAGTTTGGGGGAGGTTGTTGATTCTTACACAGAACTTCCTGATGGTCCTGGATATATGTGGTATGGTCTGTGATGGTTAAAATTAATGTCCTTCACCTTCCTCATCCCTACATTCTTCTTCACACCAGAATTCCACTTTATTTGCACATCAGTGCATGCCATCCCTGTCTTGCCCTGCCTGACTGCATTCTCAACCTAAATTGAATTAAATTGCATTTTATCATCCAACAATCTTAGACTAAATATTATAAGTGAAGGCTACTGTGAAGCAACATATGCAGAACATGAATGACACACAGTAAACATTTCAGTTTAGTACACTTATTAGGCAATTAATAATATCACAATACAATAAACAATTTTCGTGTCCTTAATTTTCCTTACTTTACTGACCTTCCACAAAAGTGCTGCTGCATGACTACAAGAGCGTCCTGGCCCTGCAATACATGAACAACTCGCTGTCTGTACTTCACCTGTCACTGATGTTAGCACCCAAGCCTTATGATGTGATACGTGTAAGCTCTGGCTCGGCTCGATGTCCGCTTTTAGATACACAAGGTCGTTTCCGACATCTTTAAATAACACCCGACCGACTTTCCGTAGGAAACTTGTGGATAAAATATTCTTTAAATTTACTTTTGAAAGAAATTATAAAAGTTTTTCTGGGTCCATCTTATAAAATTATACTTAAGAGATTGTCCTGATAATAACCTTTTTCTCATAACATTAAATATTGTGCAGAGCAAAAGCACGTGTTTCACTGTCAAGTGAGTCCCGCAATATTGACATTTTGGTGCTTTTGGAGTTAATCTAGTATGTCCAATACAACACATTGTACACACAACTTGGTCACCCAGGAAATAGAGATATACCCTTTTTTTATCAATATTGCACACCCCTAATTATGATGGTAAAGCAGAAAAAAAAAACTATGTATATAACAGCCATTTATTTTTTTTAACAATCCAATTAATTCCTGATGGATCAAATCAAGTTCTTCTCCACACATTTTCTCGTTGAATATCCTGTTTCACTCAGAAGTCAAGAGTTGTGATGCTGGTTCATGTTGACTTTAACAACCGTGAGATGCCAAAAGCAGTCACTCCCAAAACATGACTTTTACAGTAAGTAATCATGTTCAGTCTGAACTTGTGACTGAGATACTGAGAGATTCCAGGATGAAGCTGAAGTTTTCTCACCATCACGACAGATTAATATCAGATTGCAGTTTCTTGCTCTTCAACAGATGCAGCTGTTAAATACACAGAAAACAATCAAGCATTTACTTGAACAGGTAGGTTGAACTTTATTTTACAGTATGTGTATTTACATGTACAGTGTACTTACAGTGCACCTACCTAAAAAGTACTGGTAATATAAGGTAACTACATGGGGTTAGATTTAGGGGTAAGTTCGGGGTAAGTACCTAGTTTTTACCTAGTTATTGTAATTACTAAAATAAGAACATAGTATGTACATGAGGAATAGTACTGTAAAATAAAGTGCTGCCAACAAGTCTGCATGTTTTTATATTTAAACAAATTTGACTAGAAAAGACAAAACAAAAAATCATGTCTTTTATCAGTGATGAAAGAAGTGTATTTGTAGAGTAAAAGATAAACAGGAGGAGTGAGACCGATTTAATTGAACTGATTTGTATTACAACAATTTTCACACAAGCTGTTTCAAAGCAGCTTTAATAACCTTACAAACTCAAAGCATGAAAAGCTACACAGTATTAATGATAATGATGACCGGTTTGGTGTTTAACTGAATATAATGTAATAAATCAGACAGACATTTACCTCTCGTCCTGCAGCATTTGAAAACCAGCACGACTGTCACTAGCAGATATGGAGAAACTGCCAGAACAGAACTGAGTGTGTGGAGGACAGAGATCTGAGATCCTGAATGAGACGCTGAAGAAGAGACACACAAGCACTTTATCAAGCACCATATCTGAACGAGAACATAAGAAGAAATAAATCAGCTCAGTTTCACTGACTCTCACCTGTGACTGAGATCCAGCTCTTGGGCGACTCTCCTCTCTCTGGGTGTTTGCAGGAGTAGAAACCCTCGTGTGACTTTGAGACAGTAGAGATGATCATCTCTGTAGTTTGACTCTGGATGAGTGATCCATCTTTATAGAAATCAGCTCTGAGGTTTGGTGGGGTTGTAGATTGATCTAAACAGCGTAGAGTCAGAGTTTCTCCTTCAGTCACAGGATGAACAGGACTCTCCAGAATCACACCAGCTACAGAAACAGAGCAAACATCAACTGACAAATAGTAAGATTATAGTAAGAATGTATCAACAATGTGGAGACAACAACAATAATAATAATAATGCATTTTATTTAAAGGAGTCTTTCAAGACACTCAAGGACACCTTAATGACAATCATAAATTGCAAGACAGTAATACAATCAAAGCAACATCTATTCAATATTAATATAATCCATAAATTAAAATTAATCAAGAAAAGCTTATTTAAATAGATGAGTTTTAAGACGTGATTTAAAGGTAAGAAGAGAATCACTTTCACATTGTTGTGTAAGAGAGTGTCAGAGACGAGAAGCAGTGGTGAAATAAACAGGAGGAAGAACAAGAGAAACAGACGAGGAAGATAATGTGTGCACACCAAAAGTGAATTATATGTAAACAAATAAACATGACATGTGGCTAAATGACTGCACAATTCTGGATAAATTTAGAATCACAATATTTTTTTTTCTTTTTTGACAAAAGTCAAAGGTTGAGCAATGGGTTAAGTCAATGGTTTATTAGTCTAGCGGACTCATTGTCATTCAGGAATAATATTGCATGGGTTACTGAACTGAGATCACAATCCAGCTATTCATAGCCAAAACATAAAATGATGGCTTTGTGAAATGAATAAATACAGAAACACAGACTCACGGTGTACAGTGATATTAACAGGATGACTTTTCTCTCCAGATTCAGACTCACACCAGTACACTCCAGTATCATATGTGTTGGTGTCTCCGATTGTACATGTAGATCCTGTTTGTGATCCTCGACGTAATGATGAGCAATCTTTCAGCAGCCCCCATCTGTATATGTATTTTCTCACTGTCCATGCAGTAGAGTTACTCTGGTCCTCACAGCTCAGAGAGAGAGAGACTAATGTGAAGTGTTGAGTTCTGCTGGGACTGACGATCAGAGAGACTGGAGGAGAAACACCTGAGAAGATAATTACAGCTACAATTTAGAAATCAAGTCAAGACAGTTTTATTAATATAACACTTTACACAACTTACATTGTTTCAAAGCAGATTTTCAGAAAAATATTCAAGTTCTAATATCTGAAAATCCATAAGTCATCACTGAATATTTCTATTTAAAAGTTCATAAACAAATTTATATACCTTAAAATATTTGTTATTATGCCATCAGCAAGCAAACCAAAGACAACTGTGACAACCAACAAAAACCTCCATAAAGTGTTACTATTGGAGAAAAAAAGCTTGGGAGAAACCAGACTCAACTCGGGGGTCAGTTCTTCTTTGCCTGTACAGTGTGAACCTAGTAGTGTTTATAGTGTTTATAGTTAGCTGAGATTGTTGTATATTAACGTACTCATATATAATTAGTAGGCAGATGCTAATCAAACTGTAAAATGATTGATTAAGTGTGTATATGGTTCATCCTATACATAATACATAATAACTATTGTAAAGAGACGGAATTTAGCAGATAAATATTCACATAGTTTTATAACGGGTTTAGGAGGAGTTATGGCAGACAACAACACAACCCTTAGGAAATTTAACCGTGGTTTTACTAAAAATAAAACCAAAAAAAACATGGTTACTATAGTTAAACCATGGTAACCACAAAATAATAATGGTTTTGCTACACGATATAGTTTCACCATGGTATTTGTAGTAAAACTCTGGTTATACAAATAGTAATCAATCCACCAAAAACATGGTTACTTTTACCATAGGTCTAATAATACCATGGTTAATTTTCCTTAGGACCAAAAATGACCCATGATAATGCAAAAACATTCGATTTTAAGATTTTTCTATAAAGATATATTCAAGATGTAGCTATTATTGTGCTAATTTTGACAAGATAAAACAATAATGTAATACTTAATTTTTTTCTAAAATAAATGTATACTATGTGCAAACAAATTGCAATGAGGTGGCTGTTTTTCATCAAGGTGCTGGAAAAGTGATAGGTGCAAGAAAATATGTGAAAAAAGTAAACATACACACGAGAGACATAGAGATGTCAGGGAAAATGAAGAGACTAAAAAGGAAAATGGAAATTCAAAAGATAACCTTTAATTATTTTGCATGGCCCCAGCCTAGGAATTGAAACTTTTTTTATGCAATGATGATGATGGCCATACAAAAAATATTGTTGTCCGGTTTCAAAATTTGTTGTGTGTGTATGGGATGGCCTGGATGAGAGTGAGATTTCCCGGCCTGAAATTGTGTTCCAGTCCGCCCCTGTCCTGGAGCCTCCCCAACACTGCACATTTTGCATGTCTCCTTTATCAATCACACCTGATTCAACTCTCAGCTCATTAGAAGCAACTCAAGACCTGGAATGGGTGTCAGACAAAGAAGACATGCAAAACGTGCAGTGTTGAGCAGGCTCCAGGAACGTGTTTGTGAACTCCTTACATGAACAAAAAAATAATAATCACAAACATGACACTTAAATAGTTTTAAATACACTGATTTATTCATTAATGTGCAACATGTTATATTTTTTAAACAAATTATGAGCTCTAAAAGATTTTCAGAATTGTTACAACTCTTTTGCTTTAGACCATTTACAAATGTTAAATCATAAAATAAAACGTCATGATTACCACTGCATGTTTCTGAAAAACAAGATTCAGCGACTGAATATGGTTTATTCATAGTTATTTTCACATCTTCAGTGTACTGTCATTATAAAAGAACTTCATTGTTTATTTTATTGTTTATTGTTTATTTAATTCTAACAATCAAGTTCTTGTTAAAAACTAACCAAAAAAAAAAAAAAAAAAAAATTGCTTATAATTTCTGCACAGGAGAGACTTGGTTTTGTTTCCAAATAAAAGGAAATATATCGGTATAGGTTATCACAAAAATGAGTTGAAAAATCCAATATTGTGCATCCCTAATTAGAATTAAAAGTTTTACATTTTTGCCGCTAACCCAGGAATCAAGGTGTTGCTGCTAGTTTGGTTTATTTAGGCCCTGCTGACAGCAGAAGCATCTTTCTCCATTCACACCATTAAAAAGTAGCTGTATATTATGACAGGACACAATTTCAAGACATTTCAAGCTTCAATTTCCAGAGTGTCTCACTCATTCTGATATTCAGTCTGAACTCACCTGTGACACATATTAACTGTGTGTTGCTGTACCATGTGTCATAGGCTCCTCTCTCTGCTCTGCACATATAAACTCCTGTGTGATTTAGAGCAGCAGAACTGACAGTGTAGTTTCCTCCAGCTCCTCTGTTGCTGTCTGAGAGCAGCTTATAATGATTGCTGTAGTCTGTATAAAGTGAAAATTTGCAGTTCAAGACATGAGCAGACATTTATACATCGGTCATAAATTACCTCTGTTGGTATAATCAGAGTATTCAGATTGATTCAATATTTTAATCTCTATAATATTTTTATGAAACCAGTTTATTCAGATGTTGCTTCATGAAGCACATTATATCTTACCTGATGAGACAGTTAAAGTGAACCATCTGAATGTCCAGCCTGTAGAGGAGCCTTTAACCTCACAGATCAGAGTCACTGGATCTCCTTCAGTCAACCACGTCTGTGGAGAAACACTTAAAACTGCCTCGGCTTTATCTGAAATAGAGAAATCACTCATTAATAACATGTTAAACTTGTGTTTGAATGTGAAGAGATGATCAAACTCACCTGAGACTGTCAGTGTAACTTCATCACTGCTGAGTGATGTTCGTGATCCGTGTCTCTCAGCTCCTTTACATGAGTATTTACCTGCATCAGACTCAGTAACAGAACTGAGTGTGTGTTCCTGCAGTTCACTGAAAGCATTGCTTGAACCATCTTTATACCAGCTGTACTGCCAGCTAGTGACTCCTTCAGCATATATGTCACATCTGAGAGTGACTGTCTCTCCTCTGAATACACGTTGATCAGGTTCGATGGTCACTGTGGGTTTTGGTGTTTCTGTAAAATGACAACAATTCACAAAACAAATAATGGGTCACACTTAATATTAAGTGGCCTTAACTACTATGTACTTACATCAAAAAATAAGTACAATGTACTTATTGTGTTCATATTATATTGCAAAATACTTTTGCAGATATTGAGGTGGGATACTAAGGTTAGGGACAGGTTTGGTAGTATGGGTAGGTTTAAAGTGGTGGTTGATTGCGATTTCACTTTTTTAACATTAGTTAGTGTGTAATGTTGCTGTTTGAGCATAAACAATATCTGCAGAGTTGCGGCGCTGAAAGTTCAATGCAAACGGAGATATCGTCTTTTAAAATTCTGGCAGTTTAATGCCTACAAAAACGTCAGGTAAGGGACTACAACGAGTTACTTCCCGGGTCTGATAGGTCACAGACCCAGATAAACCCCACCCCCGGGAACACGCAGCAAAGGGGGCGAGGCCATGCTGCGCTGCATTAGAGAAGAGGAAGAGAAAACTAGGGATGTGCGTAAAAATCTATTCATATGAATCGCGATTCTGTCTTCTAACGATTCTAATGGATTCTCAAGTTTCAAAATCATTAAAGCAGCGGTTCTTAATACTGTTACCCTGTCGCCCTGCTCTGCATCTCTCTCTCTCTCTCTCTCTCTCTCTCTCTCTCTCTCTCTCTCGCGCTCTCTCTCTCTCTCATTCAGATCATCAGATCAGCTCCAACAAACTGTTCCAATTATACACTTATTTTCACACAGCAATGAGAAGCATTATAAATGGACACACGTGTGGTTGCTGTGCTGTATTAAAGCTTTAATCAGGATAAAACCGTATATTAAAAGCTAACAGAAGCAGTAGCACTTACAAATAGCAGCGTATTTAAAAGTATGAGACAACAACAACCAAACATACCATTAAGAGCCGTGCTTGCACAGGTTCAGCACGATCCTCTTCACTAATATCCTCTGGGTCTCAATCGGGCTCAAATTGATAAGCATTATAGACAACACCACTGTTTACAATTCAACCGGAGCACATGCCACTGAGGAGAGGGGCGGGACGTTCAGACCTGCACTAGAGGCGGTTTAGCCAATCACAACACACTGAGCCAGCTAACCAATCTCAACCCATCGCGTATTTCTGAAGGAGGAGCTTCATAAAACCAGGAAATAAATCGAGGCGTTTGTCAGAGAAGGGACAGAGAGGTGTGGAATAAAGGTAAATTATGTGAAAAATAATGCGTTTTTTAAAAAAAACAAGCATGAACACATGCTAGACTGCACCCCATAAACAACCACCCCTTTAATGTAGAATCACTCATATGAAAATATATGAATTAAACTGACTCACCTTCATTATGTTGAGAGTAGATGTTTGAAATCAGCACTAAAACACAGAGAAAAACTCATAATGTGAACAATGAACTGATAATTATAAAGATGAACAAATATTAAGATATTGTGTGGGGACTGTATATGTGTCTAGATTAACATGAAAACATCTGACTGGTATTTTATAGATTTGGTCACAGCAGAGAACTGTTTAGAGAACTTGAAGCCAACAGTTTGATCACGAGCAGAAGAATAAAGACAAACTCTTACTAACTGTGTACTAGTGAATATTACAACAACAATAACTGCAAAACAAACCAACAGAACTGATTCAACACCATTACACATCACAAAACTGACTGACTGAACAAACACTGATCTACAACACAACAGAGTGCATTTCTCTTTCACAAACAGCACTTCCTCTCTCAAACTCATCCTTCACTCATATATCATGGACTAGAGCTGGATCTGAAACTCTGAGAGCAAGAAAAGACACAAATCTAGAAACACTAAAACACTTGATCATTTACATAATATAATAGCAATTCCACTGAAATACATTTAGAGAAAATAATACTCACAGAGCACAAGAGGAAGTTGACTGAGCTCCATACTGACTGAATGATGACAGACGGTTAAAGACACAGACGGTGTTAAAGACTCAAGACTTCCTGAAACCTGCGGTCAGATCTTTACAAACATTGTGACAGAATAAAGACATACAAATGTACCTCATGTGTTACAGATCTTTTGATAATGTTGATAATCTTGTAACATGTCACACTGAATAACATGCAAGCTTTCTACTGAAATGTTGTCGTGACCCATTCAGTATTAAATTGAACAGGATTTATGTGCTATTATGAAAAGTTGTATTCTGGTGTGTTTAATGAACAAGAGAAATGGAACAATATTCTGATGGTTCTTTATTGTAATTATGGTATTAGCTGTATTTATAATGATGTATTTATAATGCTGTTCCTCCTTCAATGGTTCGTGTGTTGAAGCTGAAACAGAACAAACCACAACTATGATCTTACATCTATCTATTTCTATTCTATCAGGCCTCTGATACTGATATATTTGTACCTGTGAACACAGTTTAATATTCATGCACCAAGGCTGGGATGGACATTGAAACAAATTTAATGATTATGATTCCGGTAACAATGCAGACTACACTGGAATGTTTCACACTGTTACTGAATAGTGACACCGTTGATAAAAACTGTAGCAAATCTGAAGAAACTGTTATTAGATGGGTTTTTTTTATAAATATGTTTAGAAAGATAGCCTACATCAGCCATGCATCAATATTTAACTGAGAGAATGTTGTGAAAGAGGAAATACAAGAGAAAGAATAAACAGCTTGCATTAACTTGGACACATTACTAAGAATTTCTAGTTGATGCCGTGATGCTAAATAAACCACATTCAGTGTGAAGAGAAGCTCATGTCAGTGGTGTTCAGATCTTGTTCTGTTAGAGCTTCATGCAGAATGAGAAATGTTGGTAAAACTAAACACATAAGAATTTTAATCAGTTGAGAAGCATCAATATTTATATAAATAGTTTTTTTTATTTATTGTCTCATTTATTTTTTTGGAAATGTCTATTCTTATTAAAATGTTTCTCAGTTGCTTAGACACTGAAATTCATTATAAAAGCCAAATATCACAAACATAAAAACAAAACAATTTAATACATACGTACATAAAACACATACATTTAACTTTTTAAATTGTAATAATATTATTATAATATTCTCAGAACTATTAACACTATTCTGGTGTTTCACAGCTCTATTCAGCATTTGACTCCATGTGTTCCTGTTCAGTAGCGTTCACAAACCATCAATGTCACCAACACCAACAGTTCTCATCATGTGAACACTACGATGCAGCATTTTCACCCTCCAGTCAGAACCACAGGATGTGTAAAAATAGTCACATGTGAATTCATTGGCTGTGGATACAAAAATGCAAGCTCGAAAACTGTTTAAAATTTTATAGTTTTCTTTTTAACTGCGTACTATTTGTAAAAAAAAAAAAAAAGTAGCATTTTGTTCCAAAGTGCAAAATAATTGACGTAAAACCAGATTGACTGCAGTAAGAGGTCATGGTTCATTTGCTTTTACTGTGACGCTGTAAGAATGTTTAACAAAGCATCAGCTCCAGAATTAGGCACGGTCTTTATTTTAAAAAAGGGAAACATGAACAGTTCAAAATAAGAAAAACCTACAAAGCATTTTCTTCAAAGCAGTGATACAAGTCAGAAGACTTACATTAAGAGATGAGGAATTATACATGCTTATAAATTACATGGATTCATGTGGTTATAATTTGTAAAGCAAACAAATATCACAGAAGCTGCATAGCATTGCTAAACTAAGACTTATATTAGGACTGAACTGCTTTATAATATGTGCGATTAGTAACATTACTTTGCCAATGACACACAGCTCGAGTTTTAATTTAATTTAATACAAATCACAGACTGTTGGACATTGCAGCATGAAAACCCTTCATCTACAACTCAATCTAGTGAAGACAGAGCTTCTCGTCTCCCCAGCTACTCCAACAATACAGCACACATTTACCCCCCCAACGATTGAAAGATTTTACTAAATATTTGGTTTTCAACTCAAAAGTAAATATGCACATAATGTAGTTATTTTAATATATTTTACTGTTATTTATTGTAAATAAATTAATACATAAAATCAAACTTACTAATAGGCTTTCCCAATCTTATTTGCGTAAGAAGTTGTCGCGTGACGAATCTGCATTTTGCGGATAATAGCCTATGCTTGCCTGTTGCATGACATGAATGGATATTTAGCGGTTTTTTCAACATACAACAACTGCAGAGGAATCTGAACCTAACTAAAATAAAGAGATGAAGCTAGATGCTCGACTCCAGACCCGGACCGCCTCATAAAGCTGATCCACAGGACGCTCAGTGTTTTACATTTATGTGAGGAAAAGGACCATTTACATCCAAATGTAATTTAATGCACACAGAACAAAACCTAGAAATAGATTTCTTAATATAAACTGCTTAATCGACCATTTTCAGCAAGATTTAACGTTACTAAATGTGTTTGTGTGCCTGTGCGTTTAACTTGAATAATGTCCAACAGATATCTGTTTTAAAGCAGTGGGTAATTCACTCGTTGATTTGCTTAAAAATCTACTTTGCGAGTCTGTTGACAAACATGTTTATGGTGCATTCTATTCAACGTGTTTATTGCTAGTGCAGCAGAAATAGACAGCGCAGCCTTTACAAATAATGTGTGTGCAATGTATCTGGTTGCCATGGCAACCTCTGCTTGCTGCTGCTCTAATCATAGTAAACCACGTTAATGGTACACGGATTGAGGCTTTGTACGTTTACTGCAATAATGCTCAAATGTATTTAAAGGTTTGACTCACCAAATCGACTGGCTTGGTTTGGCCCCACCCAAGCTCAAAAGTCAAGCTATGCCTATGGTTTGTATCTTGTCTTGTTCAGCTTGTTAGCCTCCTGTATACAGTATATAGCCCTAGTGTTTCTTTAGTTCTTTGTGGGTTGTTGAATGTAATGGTTGTCTGTTTGCCCGTCATTGTGTTCTTTGTTCCTTTTGTTTTTTTGGCTTATTGTTTGTTCTAGTTTTTCCAAGAAATGCCTGCACACAGATCCTTGCCTCTGCCTGTTTTCCCCAGATTCTCCACAACGTTACAGTTTTTGACTGGCCTGTCTCTTTGACTTGTGCCGCTTTGAGCCTATATTTAGTATATGTAAAATACTTAAGGACTGTTAAAATCAGGTACTCTAAGACTTTTACTCAAGTTGTTTTGGAATTGGTGACTTGTAATGTGTAGCGGAGTAATTTTCACTGTAAGGTATCTGTACTTTTACTCAAGTATGGTTTTCAGGTACTCTTTACACCTCTGAACCAAACCTCTTCAAAAGATCCAGAACGCAGCAGCACAGCTGGTCTTTAATGACCCCAAGAGAATCCACGTTATACCTCTCTTTGTCTATCTTCACTGGCTATTGGTTGCTGTCTGTATCACGTTTCAAGACACCGATGTTTGTGTATAGATCAGCAGCACTCAACACAAGTCACTCTGGATAAAAGCATCTACCACATGAATAAGTGTAAATGCACCATCTATGATAATATTGTAATTACTGTTTTAACAATATGTGAGCTGACACTGTCGAGTATAGGGGTGTGCACAAATAGTCGAATATTCACTCTGTAATTATTATTTGAAAAATAAAAACTTAAAATTTTACTGCGTGTTGCTTTGATGGCCGTAAATGCAGGGAATCAATGATAAATCCTAAGAAATTATAACTCAATATACTGGGTGGCGCTGTGGAGCTTGTTAACAAGTTTATTGTATTTGATCTCAAAATGTCGCTGTCTCCTTCGTGGAGTTTGGAATTACTTTGATCAAAATTATCTTACTAATGATCTGACAAAATGGAATTATTTTTGATCTAATGAATCAGTGAAATTAAGTTCTATCGTGACAACTCTCGGAGGGATTTGCCTGGTAATGTACATGACAATGTTAAAGTATTTGGTCTTGGTGGAATAGATCTGCTATGCTGCTGCTGCTGCAGAGCAAGTGCCGAGATCCACAACATGCTGCTGTGAGCATGTTAGAAATACTGCTGCTGCAAATATAACATACACGAAATTAACCCCTATCAAAGCAGGAGACATAGAGGAGACAATGCAAGCCAAAACAAGAAGAAAACACCCCCCAACAAGCAGATATATCGCCAAGACATATGTACTACTGCTGCCATGTGAACCGCATTATTACTATCTATGTGTGCCTGGGCTACCACGCCGACTGGCTTAACTCTAATTAGACACGCACTATGTGTAATGTTAATTAACAAAATGGATATACATTGCAATCCGATAGATAAGAAGCCAGCACCCACCTGAGCAAATATCATAATTTAGTCATTTGATAACTGCTGTTACTTTCTCCACTTCATCAGTATAACTAATAATTAATTCATGTTCGTGCACTGATGAGACAGACAAAGTTAGCCGATGCATGCCATTTTACTCTCTTGTGTAGATAAAAGTTGTCAAAGTTGCAGTGCACAAAAACCCCTGGGTGGACTGACCTGAATGAACTGAAATAAAAGCCGAATATAAATGTTTTTTTCTCCGTTTTTCTGAACTACACAGCACAGCGAGAACACACGTCACACAAACACATTTCTCCAAACTACACTACCCATAATGCATTTCACTCTGGACTACAACAGCCGTAGATAGTGATCTTCAGCAAATAACTCTTATTTTCCCTTCTCCCACAACACTATCATTGATATGACTGTGATAACCGCTGCTTCTGACGCTGCTTGCAGCTGAAATCAACCACACACTCATCACAATGAAAACATCCACCTTAGAAACAACGAACGTGAACATTGAGCTGATGCCAATGTATATGGCGAACCCGAGTAGAAATGAATACACAAGAATGCTTATTTCATTTAACCTGTTCGTGTCCGTTACTATCGGCGTGTCTATATGCTCTAAACTGTGTTTTGCTCCGGCTGTGTAAACACAGATGCTAAATGCTGCTGCTAATATGCATAATATTTCGCTCCTGCATATAATGCAAACTGCTAACATAACACTTAGTTTGATTATAGTTGCTCATTTTTTAATTCAATTAGGCAGACCACGCAATATACACAGGATATAGATTAGAAGAGCATTCACTTATCTTAGATGTTGATTTCGCTGTTTCTTAAGCACGCTGCAAACTGCTACAGTAAGCACTAGTCATATATTTGAATGTTGAGCAGCGAGCTCATTGGCTACCTATACAGAAGAGAACCAATCAGCTGTGCCATGTGATCATGATATCATTAGGTCAGATTGAATTAGCGCCATCTAGAGTTTCATGCCAGAACTCTGTATTTATCATACTATCAGCACCACAATGAGAAATCATGTGAAATGCAAACTCCAGTCGAATGAGGAAAGTCAGCATGACTGCAGGTAAGCACAGCTGTACCCCGAGTGAGCTGAGAAGAGAACTTATCTGAACCCGAAATGATCTTGAGAAACTTTCTTCCTTTAAACAGAAAGCACAAAAAAAATCAGAAAGTTTTGCACGTTAAAAAATAAATACGACCTCACATTGTGTCAATCACGTTTACACACTGCCTCCGAAACGTTTAGAACTCCGTCATAAAAAAATCAGATCAGTTTCAATTTTCTGCGTTTTCGCATCCGTAGCAAGCATTTTGATAAGAAAGGATGACGAATACGAAAAAAAAAATATATATATATTCGTACTCAGTGTGCAAGGACCTTTATTGTTATCGGACTGAGGAGCCAACTTTCACCCGAGCATGGGGATATTATTGTTTTTCTTACAGTTTTTTACGATTGCTTACACACTAAAATGAAAAATAACAGTTAGTGAAACCTGACACTCAAAGAGCAAAACCTCATCTCAAATCTGCACAACTATGAGCACATTCTCAGCCTCACACTTTTTGCGAAACACTACACACATTGCTTTGCAAGACACTAAACACACTTCTCTACATTCGACACAGAAATCTAACATGTTGTCACTTCTTTGCCATTTTAAGGCACTGCTCTCCAAAATACTACACATATGAACCAATTGATCAAACACGGCCATCAGGTGTGCAGACACTTCAAGGTGTACGTACTATAAAAAGGCAACAGGTGATTTTTGTCTTCAACAGAAATGAAAGGCAGTGTTACAGCAAGAGGAAGAGGAAATAGGGAGAAACATCTTTGGCCACAGAGCTATTTTGAATGTCCCGGGTCAATGTGGTGGTAACATCACAATATATGCTGCAATCACACAGAATGGGGTCCTTGTGCCAAAATAGCTCCTTACAACACAGAACGAATACTCACGTGTTTAGACAGACTAAGTATTGGACAGACTAGGTATCTGGTTCCATTATTCCAGTATCTCCCACAACACTCTCACTCATGATTTTCAGAGCAAAATGCAGCCTAATTGCAATGATGTACTGAAGGATTTTACAATGTGGTGAGAAATAAATATGTTCACGAATGTTCAGTACATGTCTCGTGTGTTGTGTTTGGTCAATATGTACTTTAACAATATCTCAAAAAATTATAAAAAACTATCAAAAATAGAAATGTTACAAGTGTTTAAGATTGATAGGCCGTAGTGAAGCCGTTTTTCCATACATGGTGCACTAAATTCTTTTCATTCCAAAAAAAAGATCTATTGGTTCTGAGAGAAAATAAAAGTTCTCCATGTGTTTTATTCCCGATACAGCAGGGCTATGACCGCTTCACCCAACCGTTCTGTGTATCACTGAGCAACAGCCTTAGCAACATAAACAATCAATAGCATCAAAACTGTTTAATGTATTATGGCAGTATTAACTGTTTGCTATTTATTTAATGAAGTATGAGTGATCCCAGCTGTTCGTTATGTTGTATCTTTCATCTTTAATTTTGCCACCCTGCCCTTCCCCCGTCTAAATAAACGCTTCCCATGTGGAGATGTGTTGATGTGTGCGCGCGCGTCTGTGTGAAAGAGGGAATATTACTGAATTTATTAGTTTTCTGTTTCAGGTATGATTCTGTTGTCCATCAGTTTACACTGTAATGACGCTTGCAAACTCATGCTGTGCCGTGAATCGGTCTGTTTTAAAACTAAAAGATGGAAAACGTACTCGGTACTTTTTTTGGGTTAAAAATGACTTGAAATCAATATTTGAGCAAGTACATAACCAGTATCGCATTACTTTAGCCTGATTCACAACGGTTAGCTTATAATAATGTTTTCTAATCTGAGTGGTACAGTTTTCGCGGGAAATTCGAGCATGGCACTGCGTCATTACGTCACGTCTGTAAACATAAAGAAGTTTTCCGGCTAGTCGCATGTGAGGATCCTGCAGGTGGAGGATCGTTTATAGCTTTTCTTACAGCAGCTAGAATAATTAAATGTATCATTTTGATAGCGGATTGTGATCCAGAAAGAATTATTTGTTTATGAAACACATGTGAATGAAATTAAATGATATTCTAGTTTTAAATGTGCTTCAGATTACAGATAGCCTGGATTACACAAGATTTGTATTTTAAAGAAAACCAGTTCGAAGGGAGCATAGTCTGCTTTTGGGGTTAAAAGAATTTCTAAATATGAAATTTGAATGGCATGACAATTAAATTAGACTGTACAGAAATTGAAATCAGTCAATACAGCCAGAACACTCAGTATTGTTTAACTGCAAACAGTTTTTATTTAATGGTTATTATTTACATATTAATTTCATTATAGTTTTTTTATTATTATTTATGTACAGGCCAGATGCTGAAAGTGATAGGCTGAGATGAAAGAAGATAATAGCATTCTTGTGCATAAAGTCTCTGTCTCTGGAGGTGCGATACCACAAGTCACCTTTATTTATATAGCGCTTTTAACAATACAGATTGTCAACGCAGCTTTACAGTATTAAATAGGAAAATAGTGTGTCAATAACACAAAAGGACAATAATAAACACTACATTTTCAGATAAAGGCAGTTCATCGTTGAGTTCAGTGATTTCATCGTCCAGCTCAGTTCAGTTTAAGTCCTGTTACAGACAGTATAGCAGGTTCTTGATAGTTTACTGCAGGGGTCTCAAACCCAGAGCAACCGTCCTGCAGATTTCAGCTCAGACTCCAATCAAACACACCTGAAGCAGCTAATCAAGGTGTTGAGGGCTACTTGATAATTACAGATACAGAGCAGGATGGTATGGATGATGGTAGCTCTCCTGGTCTGCTGCAACAGTTACCGTGTCCTAGACGAACAATTATTGTTACTATAAAGAGTTACTATATTGAATTATCAAATAATACATATTAATTCACTCACATTATTGCACATTTCAAAAGTAAAGCATTGACCATCTTCATAGTCTGTATATTTTTGGTTTGTCTGTAAACACAGCCTTGACTGCATAACTCTTGGTAACAGTAATTCAATATGATAAAATGTGTGTTTCATGATGGTAAAATAAATTAGAAATAATTCATAACCAATGTATGTTCTTTCTAAGGAATAAAAAAGCTTCTTAAATCACTTGATGAAATGTTTTTGATTTGCTGCAATTTATACTATATTTTAAATAAAAGCCACTGTGAAATAATTATGGTACATCACATATCTTTTCTGTTTTTAATGTGTTTTGTTTCAGAAATTAGCCAACCTTCAATGCCAGCTACAAGATCTTCTGTGAGAGAATCATCTGCCGTAGAAACATTGTAAACCAAGAGATGCTGACAATAATGCAGTTAAGAAGGATCTTTGTAAATCTTGTGGAAAAATCTTGATTCTTCAAATTACAGGTAATTTAAATACCATGACTTTCTTTGGCAGCTTTGGTTAGAACATATATGCAACATCATTTATTTTTTTCTCTCACAACAGTGGATTTCATTATAATGTTAGTCATAATCATATTTTATAACACGTAGAAGCTCATACACCGTGTATTTTAACTTTCACATTGATCCATACCTTCTCAGGTTGTGACCCTACAAGTGCCTTTTATGGCAAAGGCAAGTGAAAGAGGATTACCTGACTGCATTTACAAATCTGGGTAGCAGTTTTACCCTGGACCAGTCGACCTTTGAACTACTTTAACAAATATGTGAGCCACCGGTATGGCCAGTCACCTGCTGCAACTGTGAACGATGCAAGATACAAAGCCTTGCTCTGTGCTCCGTGTCATCGTCAGCTTTTCCAGAACTATCCATGTCCCCAACAAGTGATGCCTTGTATCAGGGATAGACAAAGTCAGTTCTGGAGTACCGCAGGCAGGTGAGGTGTTTTTTTTGTTTTTTTTTTTAATTCAGGGTTGTTTCAGCTAAACTCTGCAGGACATAAGCTCTCCAGGACTGATGTTGTCCCCTGCCCTGTACCAACACTTCAAAAGGGCAAACTACCAAGCAGTGACCTGGATGACTAGAAATCTTGCCCCTGAAAGTGTGTTGCAGGTAGTCCACTCCAGTTGTATATCTCAAGACTGTACTGTACTGATTTATGTCCGTTAAGGTGACCAGACATGCCACTGCAGGGACACGTTCTGCGCAGGATTTCTAAATTGCCTAAAATAACCAGGGGTTGGTTGTTTGCGCTAAATAAAGTCCCCGAGAAGTGGCACGTCTGGTGACCTTGATGTCAGTGTTAATGCTGTGCAAATGTTTCCCAGAAAACAGAGGAAAGAGATACATGGGATGAAGCTCTGATGAGATGGGGATGGTACTGATGAGTAAAGATGTGCTGTCATATTTTAGGCTGATTTTGAGCTGTAATGAATCTTTCACAGAGTTGTCCATTTTTGACATTATTGAAAATTAAAGGGGCGGTGTAGCATTTTGAGTCATTTCTGCCAAATTGTACTACTTTGTTATCTGTCTGTGATTATCATGTATAAAACATCACAATTTTGTTAAATTTACAAATGTGTATCTTTAATTATGCTTGGTGACATTCTGTGAAGTTGAAGTGTTTTTTTTTTCTACAAATTGTCCATATTTCATGATCTGCATTCACACTTGAGTATACTAATGCACCAATACTGGTCTGAAATAGTTAGGTACATGTATAAATGTCAGTTTGAGAGATATTTTGCGTTGCTAAAATGAATATAAAGTTACAAGGAAAACCAGCAGCATAAGATTTTCAGGGTTGTTTTTTTTTCAATTCACAATTATATACATTTATGTATTGTGACAAAAAAACTGCAGGATATTTTGCGGAGAACTTTTAACCTAAATTCCAAAAGGGTGTTGTCTATGCAAAAATACATTGAAAAAGTAGTGCCTAGGTGTGGGACCGTAAATCACTTTCTAGTTCACGTTATGACCTATGAGCACAGCAGTGTGTAAGTGGTTCAAACAACTGTATGAAGCATGTGTGCACCAAAACTGTTTTGTTAAATTATTGTAAAGTTTTGAATGAAGTGTTTCACCCAGGAAATAGAGATATAACCTTTTTTCATCAATATCGCACACCCCTAATTATGATGGTTAACGAGTTTGTTTGCCCACATAATCATTAGGAAATAGAGTAAACTTATTTGGCTTGCTGTCCACTGATGAGGGGCTCGATGAAGCAGCTTCAACTCGAGCTCTGATATACCCCCCAGGGACTTGATATAGGATGATTACAAAGGGCAAGGTACCTAAGATGAAGGTGGAGGGATGCTGGAACAGCTGAGACTGGAGAGAGGTAACCAGCTGCTTATATACTCTGGCTGTTGATTGAAAGATTAGATGGGCTTTCTCCTCCCTAACTTACGTTTAGGAACTTCATTAAAGCAGAAAAAATAAACTATGTATAGAACAGCCTTTATTTTTATATTTTTTACAATCCAATTAAATCCTGATGGATCAAATCAAGTTCTTCTCCACACATTTTCTCGTTGAATATCCTGTTTCACTCAGAAGTCAAGAGTTGTGATGCTGGTTCATGTTAACTTTAACAACTGTGAGATGCCAAAAGCAGTCACTCCCAAAACATGACTTTTACAGTAAGTAATCATGTTCAGTCTGAACTTGTGACTGAGATACTGAGAGATTCCAGGATGAAGCTGAAGTTTTCTCACCATCACGACAGATTAATATCAGATTGCAGTTTCTTGCTCTTCAACAGATGCAGCTGTTAAATACACAGAAAACAATCAAGCATTCACTTGAACGGGTAGGTTGCACTTTATTTTACAGTATGTGTATTTACATGTACAGTGTACTTACAGTGTACCTACCTAAAAAGTACTGGTAATATAAGGTAACTACATGGGGTTAGGTTTAGGGGTAAGTTCGGGGTAAGTACCTAGTTTTTACCTAGTTATTGTAATTACTAAAATAAGAACATAGTATGTACATGAGGAATAGTACTGTAAAATAAAGTGCTGCCAACAAGTCTGCATGTTTTTATATTTAAACAAATTTGACTAGAAAAGACAAAACAAAAAATCATGTCTTTTATCAGTGATGAAAGAAGTGTATTTGTAGAGTAATAGATAAACAGGAGGAGTGAGACCGATTTAATTGAACTGATTTGTATTACAACAATTTTCACACAAGCTGTTTCAAAGCAGCTTTAATAACCTTACAAAAGCATGAAAAGCTACACAGTATTAATGATAATGATGACTGGTTTGGTGTTTAACTGAATATAATGTAATAAATCAGACATTTACCTCTCATCCTGCTGCATTTGAAAACCAGCATGACTGTCACTAGCAGATATGGAGAAACTGCCAGAACAGAACTGAGTGTGTGGAGGACAGAGATCTGAGATCCTGAATGAGACGCTGAAGAAGAGACACACAAGCACTTTATCAAGCACCATATCTGAACGAGAACATAAGAAGAAATAAATCAGCTCAGTTTCACTGACTCTCACATGTGACTGAGATCCAGCTCTTGGGTGACTCTTCTCTCTCTGGGTGTTTGCAGGAGTAGAAACCCTCGTGTGACTTTGAGACAGTAGAGATGATCATCTCTGTAGTTTGACTCTGGATGAGTGATCCATCTTTATAGAAATCAGCTCTGAGGTTTGGTGAGGTTCTATATTGATCTAAACAGCGTAGAGTCAGAGTTTCTCCTTCAGTCACAGGATGAACAGGACTCTCCAGAATCACACCAACTACAGAAACAGAGCAAACATCAACTGACAAATAGTAAGAATATACTGTATCAACAATGTGATGACAACAATAATAATAATAATAATAATAATACATTTTCTCATGTGGGGCGGATACATTAATTGATTTATAAATTGGATTAATGTGTAAAAGACCAACAAGAGCAGCGTGAATCTGGATAAACTGATAATCGCAATTATTTTTATTTTCTTTTTTTATGACAAAGGTCAAAGGTTGAACAATGTTTTAATAATTACAGGTTTAATAGTCTGGTGGTTTCGTTGTCATTTAGGAATAAGATTGTGTGGATTATTCCAGCTATTCACAATCCAGCTATTTAAATCTGAAACATAAAATGAGGGTTTTGTGAAATGAATAAACACAGAAACACAGACTCACGGTGTACAGTGATATTAACAGGATTACTGTTCTCTCCAGATTCAGACTCACACCAGTACACTCCAGTGTCATCTGTGATGGTGTCTCTGATTGTACATGTAGATCCTGTTTGTGATCCTCGACGTAATGATGAGCAATCTTCCAGCCCCAATCTGTCTGTGTATCTTCTCACTGTCCATCCAGTAGAGTTACTCTGGTCCTCACAGCTCAGAGAGAGAGAGACAGATGTGAAGTGTTGAGTTCTGCTGGGACTGACGATCAGAGAGACTGGAGGAGAAACACCTGAGAAGATAATTACAGCTACAATTTAGAAATCAAGTCAAGACAGTTTTATTAACTTAAATTGTTAAAAGCAGCTTTTCAGAAAACAAATATTCAAGTTATAGTATCAGAAAATCTATAAGTCATCACTGAATATTTCTATTTAAAACTTCATAAACAAATTTATACCTTAAAATATTTGTCATTATGCCATCAGCAAGCAAACCAAAGACAACTGTGACAACCAACAAAATCCTCCATATTTATTAAATAGGTCAGATTATAAATTTTTATTACATTTATTAGATTATTCTCCCTGAAATCCACTTATTTTAAGTTATATTTTAGTTTTTCATGACCATTTTCATCCATTAGAATTGAAAATGTTTGCCGTTAACCCAGGAATCAAGGTGTTGCTGGTTAGTTTGGTCTATTTAGGCACTGCTGCAGTAACTACACCTGACAGCAGAAGCATCTTTCTCCATTCACACCATTAAAAAGTAGCCATATATTATGACAGGATAACATTTCAAGACATATCAAGCTTCAATTTCCAGAGTGTCTCACTCATTCTGATATTCAGTTTGAACTCACCTGTGACACATATTAACTGTGTGTTGCTGTACCATGTGTCATAGGCTGGTTCTCCTCTCTCTGCTCTGCACATATAAACTCCTGTGTGATTTAGAACAGCAGAACTGACAGTGTAGTTTCCTCCAGCTCCTCTGCTGCTGTCTGAGAGCAGCTTATAACGATTGCTGTAGTCTGTATAAAGTGAAAATGTGCAGTTACCTCAGGACATGAGCAGTCATTTATACATCGGTCATAAATTACCTCTGTTGGTATAATCAAAGTATTCAGATTGATTCAATATTTTTATTCTCTATAATATTTTCCATGAAACCAGTTTATTCAGATGTTGCTACATGAAGAACATTATATCTTACCTGATGAGACAGTTAAAGTGAACCATCTGAATGTCCAGCCTGTAGAGGAGCCTTTAACCTCACAGATCAGAGTCACTGGATCTCCTTCATTCAACCACGTCTGTGGAGAAACACTTAAAACTGCCTCGGCTTTATCTGAAGCTGAGAAATCACTCATTAATAACATGTTAAACTTGTGTGTGTATGTGAAGAGATGATCAAACTCACCTGATACTGTCAGTGTAACTTCATCACTGCTGAGTGATGTTCGTGATCCGTCTCTCTCAGCTCCTTTACATGAGTATTTACCTGCATCAGACTCAGTAAAAGAACTGAATGTGTGTTCCTGTAGTTCACTGAAAGCATTGCTTGAACCATCTTTATACCAGCTGTACTGCCAGCTAGTGACTCCTTCAGCATATATGTCACATCTGAGAGTGACTGTCTCTCCTCTGAATACACGTTGATCAGGTTTGATGGTCACTGTGGGTTTTGGTCTTTCTGTACAATGACAACAATTCACAATGAAAATATTGTGATTTTACTGTATGAACACAGTTACTTAACTGTAAAACACACATGCTAAATCAGATGAGACTGAAGTGTTGTTCTCTATAGCTTCTATAGTCATTTATAAAAGATCTGTCAATATACAATCACTGTGAATTTGTTGAAAAAAAAAATTCAACAATGTCTCTAAATGTCTCTCACAAAAACAATATCGTGAAATACTATTGCAATTTAAAATAAAATAAAAATATATATATATGAGTATATAGTAAAATATAATGTATTCCTGTGAAGCAAAGCTGAATTACTCCTCATCATCCAGTCTTCAGAGTCACATGATCCTTCAGAAATCATTCTAATATGCTGATTTATTATCAATGTTGGAAACAGTTATGCTGCTTAATATTTTTTGGGACCTGTGATATGTTTGATAAATAAAAAGTAAAAAAGAACATTGTTTATTCAAAATATAAATTTTGTTACAATATACACTACTATTCAAAGGTTTGGGGTCAGTAAATTTTCCCTTTCTTTCTTTTTTAAAGAAACTTTTAAAAAAGTTTAAAGAAAGTTAAAGAAACTATATTCAGCAAGGATGTGTTAAATTGATAAAATTGATAGTAAAGGCTTATATTGTTAGAAAAGATTTCTATTTTGAATAAATGCTGCTCTTTTTATCTTTTTATTCATCAAAGAATAAAAAAAAGTGACATGTTTCAAAAAAATATTAAGCAGCACAACAGTTTCAGTGTTGTAAATGAGCATATTAGATCAGCAACACTGATAATAAATCAGCATATCAGAATGATTTCTGAAGGATCATGTGACACTGAAGACTGGATGATGCGGAGTAATTCAGCTTTGCTTCACAGGAATAAATTCTATTTTAAAGTATAGGTATTAAAATAGGAAACCAATATTAGAAATTGCAATAATATTTCACATCACTGATTTTTTTTTTGATTTTTTTTCCTGTATTTTTTAAATAAATACAACCTTGATGAGCAAGAGACTCCATTAAAAAACAAGGTCAATTATTTATTAGGTTGATAACCCTCTACTGCATAGCATTGCCCTTAGGCAACGGAAAGTTTTTCTTATGTCACATGTTAAGTGCATGTTTTTTAAATGATATATATGCTATGCAATATTTAATTAAATGATATGCAATAAGGGGTAAGGAAGCAGGGGTACACAGCTCCCATCCCTAACCAGGATTTCCCATTATGTGTGACAAAAAGGGAAGATGCAACGTTACTGGGCGCAAAGGAGCACCCAAAGTGATGTGCAAAAAGTGTAATGTGCACCTCTGTTTCACAGCAGAAAAGAAGTGCTTCTTGAAGTTTAACACAGAGTAAAATCTCATCCATGAAGTACATGATATGACACGACACACTACATCAGTGCAGGGAAACTTTGGTCCTGGAGGGCCACTGTCCTGCAGAGTTAGCTCCAATCCTAATCAAACACATCAGAAAAAGCTAATGAATGGGGGGATCACGTGACCCTTCGACGGCGATGCAAGCTTAGTCTTTCGCTCTGCTCACTTTGCCACAGATTGTGTAATCCTGTCAGTAAATTTGAAACCACTCTGCATTGGACCCATCATGAGTTCTTCAGCAGACAAAGGCAATCAGAAAAGAGAGATTGAGCAATCACCAATGAAGAAAAGATTCAGAGATTCCACCATCTCCAGAGAGGACCTCGACAATGCTGTTGCTAACGGCATTAAGCTAGCATTTAAAGAGCAGCAAAGCACTTTGACTTCGGGTGTGGCTTCGGCAGTAAGAGATGCGATGGACTCTGTGCTGATCCCAGCATTGCGCGAATTGCGTGAGGACATACAAGCGACCAACAAGTCTGTTAAAGAGCTAAGAGAGGAGCTTGAGGCGATAGCTACCGCGGCGAAGCAGACACGTGACCAGGCTGATTCTGTTCAGGCAGCTGCGCGTGAGGATAGGAGGACAGTCACGGACTTAAGAAATCAGCTGGAGTGACTCACAGAGAAGATGACAGATATGGAGAATAGGAGCAGAAGAAATACATACGACTGGTGGGGTTACCAGAGGGGGCGGAGGGTTCCAACGCGGCTGGTTTCCTCAGAGTTAATCTTTCCAAGTGGATTCCTTTGTTGAAAGGCCATGACATTGAGATTGACCGGGCGCATCACGTGTATGACGGAGGGAGGGGCTCCGATCGGCCGCGCACTCTCATCTTCCGTGTACTAAGATGGCATGACAGATCGGAGATCCTGAAAGGAGCTCGGCAGGCTTATCCGGTGAAATGCGCACAGTACAATGTCACACTACTATTTTTTCCTGACTTTAGTCCAGCCACAATGATCAGGAGAAAGGCATTTAATCCGGTTTTGAAGAAGATGACAGCGCTTGGTCTCCAGCCCTTCCTCACCTATCCGGCAGTAATTAAGCTACGACACAAAGGGGAGCAGATAAGTTTCGACTCTCCTCAGAAAGCGGAGGATTTTATCAGCTCCCTGTCTCAGCAGAAGACGTATGCCGCAGCTCTACGGGAAGGCAACGGGAAAACAGCGGCCACTATCTCTCCAGCCCGGCGGGAGGGGCTTGATGGCCGGGATGGAGGCGGTCCTAGCTGCCCAGTAGGGGATGATGGCAGGATGGACATGGACGCTTGCTAAACCTACTTTTTGCTTTTTCTTCTCTCCTCTCTCCTACTGGGATATTGTCATTATCTATCTATCTATCTATTTTTTTTGGCTGTGTGAGCCTTTCGGGAGACATGTCTTGCATTGGAGTGGATCGGTCACGAACCATCACTATTTTGTGTTGCTCAATCAGACCTATGTTCTCGGTAATGTGCGGTCTGAGTTGTTTCTTGTTTATGGTTGTCGGTTGTTCATGTTTTTGTGTTGTTTTTATTTTTTACAGCAGACATTTATACTTTTATTTATTTTACCCTATTTCTAAAAGGATTTTTCATCTAGGAGGTTTGGTATCTAAAATGCACATCAGCATTTACATGTTATTTACAGAATAGAAGTGCTTTAGTTTTTTTCATTTATTGAATACAATCTTGGGATTATGAATATTCAATGCATACTCCTGCGCTCTTAATAAAACTAAGGGGGTGCTTATCCTTGTTAACAGGAAGTTAACGATTAAACGATTGAACACCTTGTTAGTGATGAGAAGGGTAGATTTGTTTTTATCCGATGCAAAATATATAATAATAGGTAAGCATTGGTCTCTATTTATGGTCCGAATGAGACAGACATTCCTTACACAGATTTCCAAAACTCTACTTGAGCAAATTGATTGCCCTCTAGTGGTGGGTGGTGATTTTAATGCTGTAGTAAATCCTGCTTTAGATAAGTCTCAATCTGATACAACAGCCAATCCATCCTCTAAATTACTGAATAAATTTATCACTGAGCTCAACTTAATCGATCTTTGGAGAATTCAGAATACTAAATCTAAGGACTTCACTTTTTTTCTAATAGACACAAGACTTTCTCTAGGATAGACTACATATTTCTCAGCCCATTTTTAATTTCGTCTAATTCCTCCATCTCTATATTACCAATTTTATTATCTGATCATTCTGCTGTGTTGTGCAGTGTTCCTCTTTCCGATGTTAAAGCCAAGTCCCCTAGATGGCGCTTTAACATATCATTATTAAGTAATCAGACTTTCATTATTTCTCTAAAAGAATATATTAAGGTATTTCTTGAAATTAATATGCCCTCTGATGTGGATCCTCAAATACTGTGGGAAACGACTAAGTGTGCTATACGAGGTTTCTGTATATCTTTCTCTTCTACTCTTGCCAAAGCGAAAACTCACCGGTTTACACAATTAGAAAATAAAATCCAATCATTACAAAACCTACAAAAACAACGTTTTACTGAGCAACAGGCTACACAGCTGTCCTCGTTCAAAGAAGAATATGATTTACTTTCACACTCAAATGCGGAAATTATTTTACATAGGACTAGACAAAAATATTATTTTGAATCAGAGAGACCTAGTCATTTATTGGCCCTTAGGTTGAAAGAATGCGAGTCTAAGGCATATATTAGCGCAATAAAATCATCGGATGATCAGGTCACCACGAACCCTGTGGCAATTAATGAAATATTTAAAGGTTTTTACACAAATCTGTATAAAGCCGAAACAGATTTTGATGAACCAATTTGTAAGCAGTATTTAGATAAATTGGAACTGCCTCGGATCTCACAGATGGATAAAGAAACTTTGGAGGCCCCATTAAGTTTGGAGGAACTTCACGTCTCTCTAAAAAGCCTTCAAAAGGGCAAATCGCCGGGTCTAGATGGTCTCCCCCTGAATTATATTTAGAAATTTGGGATTTGGTAGGGATACTTATGCTTAATTCATTTAATTTTGCAATTGAACATGGGGTATTTCATAGAGATCAAAAAACTTCATTGATATCATTACTTCTTAAAAAAGGGAAAGATCCATTAGATTGTTCCAGCTACAGACTGACTTCACTTATTCCATGTGATGTAAAAATCTATGCTAAAGTTTTAGCTTCTCATATGGAGAAGGTAATTCATAGTTTGATCAAGGAGGACCAAACCGGTTTCATCAAGGGGTGCAATGCGTCTGACAATATGTGTCGACTCCTTCATATTCTTGACTTTGCGGACTCCCACCTGACCCCTTGTGCGGTTTTCTCACTGGATGCAGAAAAAGCCTTTGACAGGCTAGAGTGGAATTATATGTGGGCAGTTCTGCAATGTTTCGGCTTCGGTGAACACTTCGTTTCTATGATTAAGACATTATACCACTCACCTGCAGCATCAGTCATAACTGGTAATATAATTTCCCCCCATTCCCTTTACAGCGGGGAACAAGGCAGGGATGTCCGCTTTCCCCCTTATTGTTTTGTCTATCTCTTGAACCCTTAGCACAAGCCATCAGGAAATCTGAAGTATCGATTAAGATTCATGATCATAATCATAGTATTTCATTATACGCTGATGATATTATTCTATATTTAGACCACTTTGATGTTTCAGTCTCTAGTATAATTAAGGAATTTGAAAATTTTAGTAGCTTAACATGATATAAAATAAATTGGAGCAAATCTGCTTTAATGCCAATTAACAATGTTATGGTTAATTCTTCTATTCCCTCATTTATCCCTATTAAGGAATCTTTCATCTATTTGGGCATTACCATATATAAAAACATTCATAAGATTGCCAGAGACAATTTTAATAATATTTTAGTTAAGGTCAAAAATGACATTCAAAGATGGAAGAATCTTAAAGTCTCTCTCCAAGGAAGAATCTCCACTGTTAAGATTAATTTGTTACCTCGATTTAATTTCGAGGTAACAAATTCAACTCCATAATTTCTAAGTTTATCTGGAATGATAAATGCCCCAGAATTAAACTTACCACATTACAACATACTAATAGCACAGGAGGACTGGCTGTACCAAATTTTGAACTGTATTATTGGTCGTTCCAGCTTAAGGCTCTTCATAATTGGGTTGATCCTCAAGCTACAGTTTCATGGAGGGTGATTGAAGCTGACAAGGTTAAACCACATAGACTTCAAGATATTTTATTTACTGGCACAGGAAAAAAAGGGGATAATTATAAATTTGATCCAGTTGTGGCTAACTCTATTAAAATCTGGAAAACTGTTGAACGTCAGATAGGAGAACCCTTCAAATTTTGTAACAGTACACCTTTATGGCACAATTTTAATTTTGTATGTGGAAATCGTCCATTTGTCCAACCCTCTTGGTCTTCTTTAGTTGTAAACACACCTAAATATATATGATAACCTGCGCCTCTGTTCATTTCAGACATTAAGAACCAAATTTTGTCTACCAGCATCCGCATACTTTGTCTTTCTTCAGTTGCGTTTTGCTCTCAAAGCGTATGGCATTCCGTGGGCATCTTCTATTTCCTCTCATCCTATGCGGGACTGGATTGCACCATCTGCTGGTCGGCCATCTGTTTCCTTAATATATAATAAAATTATTGATTGCATTACAAAACCTCTTTCTATTAAAACTATTTGGAATAGGGAATTATCTGACCTTAATTTATCTGTCGACTGGGAGAGAGTGTGGTCTAATCTCAGCTTAACATCTAAAAATCTGGCTCATCGTCTTATTCACTTCAAAGTCATTCATAGAGCATACATAACTCCTTACAAAAGATTTAAAATGAAACTACAATCACATTCTAACTGCCATATATGTAATACTGCTTCATCAGGCACTTTTCTTCATATGTTTTGGGAATGTCCTGTCGTCATTAGTCTATGGACACATGTAAACCTGGTTTTGTCATCCTTACTGCGAATTGATTGGTCTGTTAACCCAAGTTTGTGTCTTCTTAATGATGATTCTGGTCTCTGTATTAGTTCAATGCAAAAGAGAATGTTGTTTGCTGGTTTTACAGCTGCGAAGAAGACAATAATACAGAACTGGTTTACACCGAACATGTGTGGAAAAACATACTGGATCCGTAGCCTCCTGCAAATAGTGTCTTGTGAATGTACAACGACGTGAGTCTGTGGGGCCAGGCTTTCAACCATTGATGCTTGGCAGTGTTTTTTGTTTGATATACGTGATTGTATGGAGGAGTGACTTTTGTGTTTTTGTTGTCCTTCCCCCTCTCCCTCCCTTTTGATTGGACTTTGAGATGTTGAGTATGTGTCTGTTGTTTTGTTTTGTTATATTTTGGATGTTGTGTTGTGTTATGTGTAAAAAAAAAAAAATGTTGATAACAAAAAAAATAAAAAGCTAATGAATGTATTTTAAGATCACTAGAAAGCTACAGGCAGGTGTGTTTAATTAGGGTTGGAGCTAAACTCTGCAGGACAGTGGCCCTCCAGGACCAGAGTTTTCCAGCCTCGCACCACGACAAAAACCTATGTCTGTATCAAATGCAATATATCAATGTGTTTCAAGTGTTTTTCCCTTTTCATTTAATGATTTCTTGACAGCTTTGTGATTTTGATTTTGATTGCTCTCTGAACATTGTCTTATGATATGTGAATGGAGAATTTTCTCCGTAATTCTTTACCATTGTTGCGCAACGTTGAGGCAACGAAAAAATATTTTGGGATGGGGGTGCGGGGTGGTCAAAAAATGTTTTATCAATAAAATGTTCCCAAATAAACCAAAAAATGATGTGGTATAATTTTTTTTTTATCATGTACCATCAAAATGCATGCAGTAGAGGGATAATATAGGCCTAACATAATGTAATATAATATAATATCAAAACAAACTAAAGCATTTAAACTGATAATAGAATAGAATAGAATAGAATAGAATAGAATAGAATAGAATAGAATAGAATAGAAAACAAACTGAAGCAAAACTTAAACTGAGATCTGTGTAACAAGAACATGTAAATTCTTTAGTTATCTAAACATCAATATTAAGCACAGTTTGCACAATACACCTGTGTGTTACTGTAAATATCTCTGAGTTTTGTTACCGTTCTGTGCCCATCCTCTGCTCAAGCCACTCTTCTTTAATACATGAGGACGTTTTATTTCACATTTGCGTTGGCTCTCGATTTGAGCTACAGTATTTTGTCTGCAACCATTGAAGTATTCGGTTTCTACAGCGACTCATTTGGAGCACATCATTCAATTTCTATGGAACCTGTAAACCGCATTCACTGGTTCTAACTCTATAGCGATATTAACTCTATAGTGGTTTTCCCGAGCATTGCAATTATTTTGCTTTTCTACAATTCAATCAAATGATTGAATTCCCAACTCATTTTTGCTTGTGCGTGGCACATTATTTCTTGCAGCATAGAGGGAACATTGCTGCTGACTTATGTGTGTGTGTGTACGTACTTAACCATATTTTGGGGACAAATTTGTACCCAAAAGTGAGCTAAACCTGACAAAATTTCCAAAAATATATTTTTTTAAATTGTAAAAATGCAGAAAGTTTCCTGTGAGGGGTGTCACAGTCACCAGTTGAACTGCACTGCATTTCCCAGCATCCCTCTGGCCACTCACCTGCACTCCGTCATTATCACTCACACCTGACCTCTATCAGGGAATCCTCCACACCTGTTACTACCAATCATGTTCCCTATATAACAGCACTCAATCCAGACACTCATTGTCTGGTCTTGAGGTTACAAGCTCTTCATCTGTCTTATCACTTACCTGCTGGATCCTTGAAGCCCTGTTGATGTCTTCCTCAAGTTGATGCTACTGAAGGGAAAGATAAGGACGATTAATTCCTCAGTTTATTAAGCTTCATTGAAATCTGAGTTCTATCACTTACCTGTTGAGGCTATCTTCAGTTTGTTTAATAAAGAAGCTTTTACCTTAATCACACTCGAATGCCTCTCCATCCAATGTGTGAGAGAAGACCAGACCTTAAAAGAGAAGGTTTCAGTGGCATGGATTTTAATAGTGATCCTCCTGAGGAGTACCTGCTCCATCTTCATCAAGATGGTCGTTCTCTGGAGAGTTATGTGGAGGAGTTTGTGGAACATGTCCATTGCGTGAGTTGGAGCGATTCTGTTCTGAATTACATGTTGCTGGATGGGCTGGATGATGACTTGCTAGTTAACCTTATGCTTCCGGATGCTGGAGAATTATCTCTGGTGGATTTTGTTAATCAAGTCCTCCAAGTAATGGGTTCCAGTTTCTATGTGGATGAAGCGGACGAAGAATCGCATGATGTCTCTCCAGTTCCGTCCTATGGCGGGTGGATCACTCAAGCTCACCTCAAGTCCCCACCTGAATCCTCCACATCCTTAATCTTCCCTCTACAGATTACTTCCATCCTTATATGCACTCCATCGGGCCCTTCAAATTCATCACCTATCATGGCCGCTCATCAGTCAAGTTTGCCAGGGGCTCCAAAGCCAAGTCCACCGGCCGCCTACCAATTCAGCTCGCCAGCCAAACCGAAGTCACCACCTGTTAAGCCCATCAGTCTAGAAGCTACATGCCTGGCCAGTGGTCCAGACCACACCAGTCCTCCGGTGTTGCCCCGAGCCCAGAAGTGGGTTTCGAACAGTGCTGACTTGGGGGCTAAGGTTTCAGACCCATACAAAGATTGTCACATGGATCCCCTTGAGCAACTGTGTTCCATCTATCAAAATGGCCGTCCCCTAGAGGATTATATCCATGAGTTCCTCACCTGCTCGCGGCAGATTTCCCTTGACCGGTGGACCCTTCTGGACTGTTTTTGGAGTGGTTTGGATGAAGAGATTGCTCAGCGGATGCCAGGGGCCGGGTTCAGCTGGACTCTGCCCGATTACATCAACCTGGCTCGGTTTGTCAGTAGATCCCGTCTTCTCACTGTCAGCCCAGCAGCTTCGTCCCAACCATCTCAAGCCAAGTCCACCAGCCGCTGACCAATCGTGCCCACCGGCCGCCGCTGACTCCAGCGCTGCGCACGCTCCAGTGCCAGCTCCTCGTAAACGCTTGGCCGTGCCTGCTCCACGACAGTGCCCTTCGGTGCCTGCTCCTCGACAGTGCCCTCCAGAGCCCACTCCTCACATATGTCTTCCAGTGCCTGCTCCACGTAAGCGCAACCCCATTTGTGATCCCAGTTCCGGAGAATCCAGTTATCTTGTCACGGCCAGGAGTGGCGATCCCAGAGAATCCAGTTCTCCAGTCACGGCCAGGAGTGGCGATCCCAGAGAATCCAGTTCTCCAGTCACGGCCAGGAGTGGCGATCCCAGAGAATCCAGTTCTCCAGTCACGGCCAGGAGTGCCGATCCCAGAGAATCCAGTTCTCCAGCCACGGCCAGGAGTGCCGATCCCAGAGAATCCAGTTCTCCAGCCACGGCCAGGAGTGCCAATCCCAGAGAATCCAGTTCTCCAGACATGGCCAGGAGTGCCAATCCCAGAGAATCCAGTTCTCCAGACACGGCCAGGAGTGCCGATCCCAGAGAATCCAGTTCTCAAACCACGGCCAGGAGTGCCGATCCCAGAGACTCCAGTTCTCAAACCACGGCCAGGAGTGCCGTTCCCAGAGAATCCAGTTCTCTTGTCACGGCCAGGAGCACCGTTCCCGATCCGAGAGAGTCCAGTTCTCAAGTCTCGACCAGGAGTTCCAATCCCAGTTCCAGGGAATCCAGCTGGAATCCAGCTGATCGGCCAGCTCCGCTCCTCAAGAGCGCCCTCGAGAGCCGGCTCCTCAAGAGCGCCCTCAAGCGCCCGCTCCATCAGAGTGCCCTCAAGCACTCACTCTTCTAGAGCCTCATCCTGTTACCAAGACTGACCCAGAGAGAGTCTCAAATTCCAAGATCGGCTTTGCCCTGGTGGGCTTCGTCAGTTCCGCCCTGGTGGGCTTCAGCTTCGTCTTATCTGCCCTGGTGCGCTTCAGTTCCACCCTGGTGGGCTTCGGCTTCGTCTGCTCCACCCTGGTGGGCTTCAGCTTCGTCTGTTCTGCCCTGGTGGGCTTCGGCTTCATCTGCTCTACCCTGGCTGGATTCCTACTCTGTTTTCCCTCCATGGATAGCCATTGCATGGACCAGGCACTCCATCCCTCCTGGTTCCTCGTATGCTCCGCCACTGGAGCGTCTGGAAGCCGCTCCTTCGAGGAGGGGTACTGTCAAAGTCACCAGTTGAACTGCACTGCATTTCCCAGCATCCCTCTGGCCACTCACCTGCACTCCGTCATTATCACTCACACCTGAGCTCTATCAGGGAATCCTCCACACCTGTTACTACCAATCATGCTCCCTATATAACAGCACTCAATCCAGACACTCATTGTCTGGTCTCGAGGTTACAAGCTCTTCATCTGTCTTATCACTTACCTGCTGGATCCTTGAAGCCCTGTTGATGTCTTCCTCAAGTTGATGCTACTGAAGGGAAAGATAAGGACGATTAATTCCTCAGTTTATTAAGCTTCATTGAAATCTGAGTTATCACTTACCTGTTGAGGCTATCTTCAGTTTGTTTAATAAAGAAGCTTTTACCTTAATCACCCTTGTATGCCTCTCCATCCAATGTGTGACAAGGGGTAGGTTTAGGTGTAGGGCGATAGACTATACGGTTTGTACAGCATAAAAACCATTACACCTATGGAATGTCCCCATTCAGATAGCTACGTAAGCGTGTGTGTTTCATGTCACACCTCAGAATTGTCACATGAATAATTCAACTTGCATTTATAGTCATAGTAATATGTAAATAATTCCTCAACACTCAGCAGGTTTGTAACAGTTACTGTAGATGTGATGAAAATGTGATGTTACTCATATGTGATGAAAATATATGAATCAAATTGACTCGCCTTCAGTATGTCCAGAGTAGATGTTTGAAATCAGCACTAAAACACAAAGAGAAAACTCATTAAAATGTGAACAATGAACTGATCATTATAAAGATGAACAAATATTAAGATATTGTGTGGGGATCATATGTGTCTAGATAAACATGAAAATGTCTGACTGGTATTTTATAGATTTGGTCACAGCAGAGAACTGTTTAGGGAAATTCAAGCCAACAGTTTGATCACAAGCAGAAGAATAAAGACAAACTCTTACTATCTGTGTACTAGTGAATATTACGATAACGGCAACAATAACTGCAAAACAAACCAACAGAACTGATTCAACGCCATTACACATCACAAAACTGACTGACTGAACAAACATCCATATCTACAACACAACCAGTGGTGTAGTATACGTGATACACAGGTATACATTGTATACCCACAAGGAAAGGTCAAGGATTTGCATATACTCACTTAAAAAAGCGTGAGGATACGTAACAACATCGTTTTATGACAGACCTTTCACACGTTCATTCACAAATTCACCCCGTCTGTGTTGCAAAGCACCTACTTTTTGATAATCACACCGTATTTCTGTTGACGACTATTGCTATTGTGCAACTCTTACACAGCATTGAGTGTGCAAGCGTGAAATTAACTAATGTGAATAAGGAGATATGAAACGATTACACTCTTTCAGTGTTTTCGTAATCCTGCCCATGAAGCTGCTGCTGCTTCGGGTGACACTGCAAACAGATGACAGGAACGTTAACATTATAGAAAAGAAAGAAAATTAGATAAGGCTGATACTATCCTACACGGTACAGAAAACGAGGCCTATGCTATCGTAAAGTTACCTGGTAGGCTTACGTCAAAGTAGCGTATATGTTATCATTAATGTAACTGTAACAGCAGGGGATTGTTGGCATGTAAGAACAATGAGTAGTGATGTTACGTTCAACACGGAAGCTCCGAAGCTTGTATCAAAATAACAACACATTTCACATTGAAGCGCTGTATCGGAGATTGATTCGTTTTGCCAAAAGCATGTGATCTATGACGTCTGAAGCTTCATTCGCCTGAAAACCACGTGAATGCTTCAGTATCTGGTTCAAACGAAGTGAACCTTAGCGTCGTTTGCTTTACATTAAATTACATTATAATGCATTAACATATCGTAATTTATATATTAAGGTCAAATGAACTATCCTATTAAATAACAGTCTGAGGACTGAGGCAGAGTTAACATAGACAGATACCAGATTTAATTCATGAGTTTATGTTTGATTTATTTGAATTATTTTAGTGGCAGGTCACCGACACAAATGAATGACTTTGACAAGGGCCATTATTTTTATACAATAAATTAAAACAAAGAATCAGTTGTAGAAACAGATGTGAAACCAGCAGCTGTAATGGAACTCTACGGGCACCGTCTTCAGTTCACTTAGTTTTGTCGTGGGAACGTCATATTAATTCGTGGGAACGTCATATTAACTCGTGGGAACGTGATATTATGTCGTGGCCATGAGATCGTTTTGTCAAGGTAACGACATCCTTATGTCGTGGCCTCGAGATGTTATGTTGAGGGAACGACATCCATTTCTCGTGGCCACAACTTCTTATGTTGCGGGAATTACATATTTTTCTCGTGGTCACTAGTTTAATGTGTAAACAAACCTACGTGACCATAGCAACCTGGGATTATCAGAGATGGATAAAACATTTTTATTAACATTAAATATTTCATGTCGTTACCTCGACAAAACAATCTCATGGCCACGACATAATATCACGTTCCCACGAGTTAATATGACGTTCCCATGACAAAACTAAGTGAACCGAATACGGCCCCTCCCAGGCACCATCGAACACAGCACTTTGGAAGGTGTTATTTATTTTTATGATCACAAGATGGTCACAGCATGAACCGTTTTGAAAAGCTTCGAGTAATGAACCTTTTTCCGATACAATTGGTTCGATGCACACTCTAACGGCTAATATTGCCCACAACACATTGCGCGGTGGACAGGGATTCGATTAGAACTACAAACACGCATAAAAAGTGTTAAAAAACTACAAACATGGCGGATATGCGCGACCAACGGACAGGTAGAGAAAGGGATTTGAGTGATAAATAATCAATGTCTAACCTGATGAAAAAAATATTTATTTAATGTTATCCACGTTATATTTCATCTGAAGCAACACTGGACTTTTATAATGATACGTTTGGTCATTAACTTTGAAATGCATCATTATGCAACACATGAGCAGAGTTCTCGGCATGAAGGACCCACGATGTGCTTCTTTATTTCTCTCCAATACGGTAGGAAATCAAATTAGACGAAATGTGGATGATGTTAACTGTGACAAGATGATTGACAGGACAGTTTAAACAGTGACAAGATGCTCATAACTAAGCAACAGGGTGTCCGTTAAAGACGCAGCTATGAGGAAGTAATATGTCCCAAAGCTTGCCTACTATTCTGCTACATACTCAAAAGTATGTACTTTTTCTTCACAAAAAGAGTACATACTTTTAGTACATAGTATAAGTAGGCGAATTGGGACGCAGCAAGTCACTTGCTTTGTTCCTGAATGAATCAGCCGTTCGAACGAATCAATTGAATGAATGATTCAGTGATAAAATCAGTAACTTGCCACCACCTACTGGCGGTTTTAGTTTAATTTTTAAAGTATCATTTCAGTTATTTAAATCATTGACTATTTCTATATTCAACATTTTATATTTAAAACATTAATCTCAACATGAATTTATGAATTTAATTGTACTCATGCCACCTCTGAGCCTCATTAAATGTCTGTAAAAATACATACAAGCCACTTTTGTGTTCTTCTGTGCCACCTCTGTAGTGCAAATTAATTTTGTTAATACTGATTTTATTTGATCGGTAACTTATTCTTCTGATCGCATTGTTTTAATTAGAAATTTTGAAAAAAGCTTATAAAAACACATTTTAATTTGACATAAAAGATGACATACTTCCAATAAAGTTAGAAAAAATTCCCCTGTAAATCATTTTAAGGAGTCCAACATTACTTAGTAATGGGAAGGCTAACTTTTTTAATTGATCAGAAGGTGCTCCTGATTTCTTTTTTTTACTGTGCTGATAATTTTTTTAAATTAGCATCACAAGTGCTCCTAAAAATAAAAGTAAGCGTAGAGCCCTGTTTAGTGAGTGTGGTGGTGCTTGTGAGGTGCTGCTCTGGGACGGGTGAGTATGAGGCTGGGTGGGAAAAATCATAGTATACTCACTACAAAAAACTAGACTACACCACTGAACACAACAGAGTGCATTTCTCTTTCACAAACAGCACTAACTGCACACTTCCTCAAACTCATCCTTCACTCATATATCATGGACTAGAGCTGGATCTGAAACTCTGAGAGCAAGAAAAGACACAAATCTAGGAACACTAAAACACTTGATCATTTACATAATATAATAGCAATTCCACTGAAATACATTTAGAGAAAGTAATACTCACAAAGCACAAGAGGAAGTTGACTGAGCTCCATACTGACTGAATGATGACAGACGGTTAAAGACACAGACTGTGTTAAAGACTCAAGACTTCCTGAAACCTGCGGTCAGATCTTTAGAAGCATCACGACAGATTAAAGACATACAAATGTACCTCATGTGTTACAGAAGATGTTTTAATAATAATAATAATAATCTTGTAACATGTTTTCACAAAATATCACACGTTAACAAATAACATGACCCATTCAGTATTACAGTTTGTTCAACAGCTTACACACATTTTCAAAACTTTGCCTCTTTTTTTTCAAAACTTTACACACAAATCCAAGAATTGCAAAATGCCTCACATCTCTCACAAAATGAAGCACTGCATTCAAAATATCACAAACACATCTCAAAAGCAAACATTTGCAAACACCTTTGCAATAATATTAATTCATGTTAGATTTGTGTGTGTTACATAGAGAATTAGTGTTGTGTTTTGCAAAAAGTGAAAACTGAGTCAAAGGCCAAGAACTAGTGTATGGTTTTGCAAATTTAGCATGTGGTTCTGGTGTTTGTCAGGTTTCAGAAATTGTGTGACAAGTAAAGATTTTGTGTGTAAGCAGTTGAAAAAGCAGTAGAAGTTTACTCTTATGAAAAGTTGTATTCTGGTGTGTTCAATGAACAAGGGAAATGGTGCAATATTTTGCTGGCTTATTATTGTAATGGTGGTATTAGCTGTATTCATAAGTATGTATTTATATTACAATAAAGTGAACAACTGCTGCTCCTCCCTCAATGGGTTAGTGCGGTGGAGCTGAAAGAGAACAAACCAAACCACAACTATGAGCTCACATCTATCCATGGGCGGATATTTTACAAATTGTTTTTAGTGTGGCAAGGAGGTGGCATGAGGATTGTGAGGGGTGGCAACACCAAAGCAAACAAGCATTCAATCACCTACAGTATACTTAATCTATAGTATATCAATGACATCTATGCTACAAATAAAGCCACAAGCAGCAATCATCAGGGTCCAAGCACCAATGACCTGCATGCATGATTAGCAATCTTACTGAAATTAATCTAATAAGGCGTTTTTTACAGGAAAGTCCAACTTAAATCTTCACTGAGAGTTAGGGTTTGATGAAACAAGTTACATCAACACACAGTTGACAAAAAAAGGAACTGACTTTCAAAAGAAATCACTCCCTCCTACTGTTTAAACGAGAAGTCAGAAATATAAGATATGTGATCATAATATGTTGCTCAAATAGCGTTAAAAAAGCTTATTTTTTCAGGCTAGACCAGTCAGTGCGCATGCGCAGTCCTGAACACACGTCTCAGAACGCTGACTGTAGGTGCGATCCATTCGACCGTAAGTGGACTGCAAAGTGGACTTCACAGGGTATTTTGCCATCTTAAGTGAGATTCCAGTCTGAAGGAAATGAACCTGTTCAGTTTGAAGGGCACTGTGAACGGCTTAGGGAATAAGGGATCATCAATACATCACTTCACAGGAAGCGTAGAGTTTTTTTAAAGGCTCTGCAATGGAGGGGGTGCAATAAATGTTGTTATTATTATACAAACTAGGGATGTCATGATACCAAAAATCTAGTAGTCGGTACCGATACCACTAAAAGTACACGATACTTGATACCAAGTCGATACCATGGAAAAAAATAGCTATAATACTTAAAGGGGTCATATAATACGATTTCACCTTTTTAACTTTTGTTAGTGTGTAATGTAGCTGTGTGAGCTTAAACAACATCTGCAAAGTTACGAAGCTCAAAGTTCAATGCAAAGGGAGAAATGGTCTTTTACAGAATTAGCATAGCATCGCGAACGGCTGATAAGGGACTACAACAAAATAATTACGGGTTAGTGACATCATAATCCCAGCCCCCGGGAACATGCAACGAACAGGGCAAGGCTATGCTGTGCTGCTTTAGAGAAGAGGAAGAAAACTATGAACAGTTCCAACAATGAACTGTTCCATTTATACAATTATTTTCACAGCTATGACAAGCATTAAACATGGAAGCACATGTGGTTGCTATACTGTATTAAAGCTTTAATCGTGATTAATCGCGAAAACTGTATATTAAAAGCTAACATAAGCAGTAGCATAATAACAGCGTATCTAAGAGTATGAGACAACAACAAACAAAAAACATAGGCCTACCGTAAAGTGATCCTCTTCACTAATATCCTCTGCTTCTCAATTGGGCTCAAATTGATAAACAATATAGACGATGCCATTGTTTACAATATAACCGGAGCACACGCCGCTGAGATGAGGGGTGGGACGTTTAGACGCGCACTAGAGGAGGTTTAGCTAATCACAACACACTGGGCCAGCTAACCAATCAGAGCCCATTGCGAATTTCTGAGGGAGGGCCTTCACAGAACCAGGAATTCAACTGGCCATTTTTATGCTAGCTGAGAAAAGCAGTGTACAATACAGGTAAAATATGTGAAAAATAATGCAATTTTTTTTTTAGATGAAGCATGAACGTTGCTGTGCACCCAATAAACACAATCAAGCCTTTGAAAAAATCCATTAGAACACCCCTATAAGTCGTGACGTAAGGAATGCTGTTTCCAGGCCCAAGCCTCTATCCTTTTCACTTGAGAATCGGTCTTTGTCAGGTGACGTCACACTCACGAGAATCTAAGTGCATTTTGGGTATCGCCACCATTTGTAAGGTATCAAAGCCGAGGTGTCCTGTAGTTGGAGAATTGTCTTTTTCATTTGCTCCAAAATGGTATGTTCTTGTTGTGTTAAAGTCTGCAATAGTTAATTGCATGATAGAAAAGGCCAAAACATCACCACGAAGAACGATATTTTAGGTCTCACACTTGAAAAAATGACAAAACAACAAGAGGCATCGGGTGTCCTGGGTTGGAGCGGTGATACGCAAAATCATAATATTTGCCAACATATCTCTGTTTATGTTCGTTTACCCTCTGCATTTTCATAAAGGTAAGTAAGATATTTTTTTAGATGTCCTTGTTTTCTGATTTCTTTTTTTTTTTTGTTATCAACAATTTTTTATTTTCATTTTTTTCACAAACAACACAACATAAAATCCAAAATAAAACAAAACAAAACAAAACAGCAGACACATACTCAACATCTCAAGGTTAAATCAAAAGGGAGGGAGAGAGGGAAGGACAACAAGAACACAAAAGTTACTCCTTTAAATAATCACGTATATTCAGTAAAAAACACTGCCAAGCCTCAATGGTTGAAGGCCTGGCCCCACCGACTCGCGCAGTTGTACATTCACATGAGACAATTTGCAGGAGGCTACGGATCCAATATGCCTCTCTACACATGTGTGGTGTAAACCAGTTCTGAATTATTGTCTTCTTCACAGCTGTAAAACCAGCAAACAACATTCTCTTTTGCATTGAACTAATACAGAGACCAGAATCATCATTAAGAAGACATAAACTTGGGTTAAAAGACCAATCAATTCTCAGTAATGATGACAAAACCAGGTTTACATGTGTCCATAGACTGATGATGACAGGACATTCCCAAAACATAAGCAGAAAAGTGCCCGATGATGTAGTGTTACATATATGGCAGTTCAAATTTGACTGCAGTTTCATTTTAAATCTTTTGTAAGGAGTTATGTATGCTCTATGAATGACTTTGAAGTGAATAAGACGATGAGCCAGATTTTTAGATGTTAAACTGAGATTAGACCACACTCTCTCCCAGTCGACAGATAAATTAAGGTCAGATAATTCCCTATTCCAAATAGTTTTAATAGAAAGAGGTTTTGTAATACAATCAATAATTTTATTATATATTAAGGAAACAGATGGCCGACCAGCAGATGGTGCAATCCAGTCCCGCATAGGATAAGAGGAAATGGAAGAAGACCAAGGAACGCCATGCGCTTTGAGAGCAGAACGTAATTGAAGAAAAACAAAATATGCAGATGCTGGTAGACAAAATTTGGCTCTCAATGCCTGAAATGAACAGAGGCCCTGGTTATCATATATATCACCGCACGTGTTTACACCTAAAGAGGACCAAGAGGGTTGGACAAATGGACGATTTCCACATACAAAGTTACAACCCCAAATCAGAAAAAGTTGGGACAGTAAGGAAAACGCAAATAAAAAAAGAAAGTAGTGATTTCTAAATTTACTTTGACTTGTATTTCATTGCAGACAATATGAACACAAAATATTTCATGTTTTGTCTGGTCAACTTCATGTCATTTGTAAATATACATCCTTTCCTGTCATTCAGACCTGCAACACATTCCAAAAAAAGTTGGGGCAGTAAAGCATTTACCACTTTGTAATGTTGCCATTCCTTTTCACAACACTTAAAAGACGTTTAGGGACTGAAGACACCAAGTGATGAAGTGTTTCAGGTGTAATTTTGTCCCATTCTTCCTGCAAACAAGTCTTAAGGTGGGCAACAGTACGGGGTCTTCGTTGTCGCATTTTGGACTTGTTGCTGGTAACAGTCTGGATGATCCTTTTCTTCTTTGGTCCGGAGCACACGGCGTCCATTCCTCCCAAAAAATACCTGAAATACTGATTCATCTGACCACAGTACACGTTTCCACTGTGTGATGGTCCATCCCAGATGCCTCCGAGCCCAGAGAAGTCGACGGCGCTTCTGGACACTGTTAACATAGGGCTTCCTTTTGGCACAGTACAGTTTTAACTGGCATTTGTGGATGTAACTACATATTGTGGTACTTGACAAAGGTTTGCCAAAGTAGTCCTGAGCCCATGTGGTGATATCGCTTATAGATGAATGAGGATTCTTGATGCAGTGCCGCCTGAGGGATCGGAGATCACGGTTGTTCAGCTTAGGCTTGCGCCCTTGTCCTTTACGCACTGAAATTCCTCCAGATTCCTTGATTCTTTTAATTATGTTATGCACTGTTGAAGGTGAAATATCCAAATCTCATCCTATCTTTCTTTGAGGAACATTGTTTTTAAACATTTCAATAATTTTCTCACGTATTTGTTGGCAAACTGGCGATCCTTGGCCCATCTTTGCTCCTAAAGGACTAGACCTTTCTTGGATGCTGCTTTTGTACCAAATCATAATTACAATCACCTGTTGACATCAACTGTTTCAAATCACATCATTATTTAACCAATTTACCTCATTACTAGCCCTAAATTGCTCCTGTCCCAACTTTTTTTGGAATGTGTTGCAGGTCTGAATGACAGGAAAGGATGTATATTTACAAATGACATGAAGTTGACCAGACAAAACATGAAATATTTTGTGTTCATATTGTCTGCAATGAAATACAAGTCAAAGTAAATTTAGAAATCACAACTTTCTTTTTTTATTTGCATTTTCCATACTGTCCCAACTTTTTCTGATTTGGGGTTGTAATATTGTGCCATAAAGGTGTACTGTTACAGAATTTGAAGGGTCCTCCTATCCGACGTTCAACCGTTTTCCAGATTTTAATAGAGTTAGCCACAACCGGACCAAATTTATAATTATCCCCTTTTTTTCCTGTGCCAGTAAATAAAATATCTTGAAGTCTATTTGGTTTAACCTTGTCAGCTTCAATCACCCTCCATGAAACTGTAGATTGAGGATCAACCCAATTATGAAGGGCCTTAAGCTGGAACGACCAATAATATAATTCAAAATTTGGTACAGCCAGTCCTCCTGCGCTATTAGGATGTTGTAATGTGGTAAGTTTAATTCTGGGACATTTATCATTCCAGATAAACTTAGAAATTATGGAGTTTATCTCCTTAAAGTAACCTGGAGGGGGAGAAAGTGGTAGCATAGAGAAAAAAAATAAATCAAGGTAACAAATTCATCTTAACAGTGGAGATTCTTCCTTGGAGAGAGACTTTAAGATTCTTCCATCTTTGAATGTCATTTTTGACCTTAATTAAAATGTTATTAAAATTGTCTCTGGCAATCTTATGAATGTTTTTATATATGGTAATGCCCAAATAGATGAAAGATTCCTTAATAGGGATAAATGAGGGAATAGAAAAATTAACCTTAACATTGTTAATTGGCATTAGAGCAGATTTGCTCCAATTTATTTTATATCCTGATAGGCTACTAAAATGATCAAATTCCTTAATTACACTAGAGACTGAAACATCAAAGTGGTCTAAATATAGAATAATATCATCAGCGTATAATGAAATACAATGATTATGGTCATGAATCTTAATCGATACTTCAGATTTCCTGATGGCTTGTGCTAAGGGTTCGAGAGATAGACAAAACAATAAGGGGGAAAGTGGATCATATTCTTCTTTTAAAGAGGACAGCTGTGTAGCCTGTTGCTCAGTAAAATGTTGTTTTTGTAGGTTTTGTAATGATTGGATTTTATTTTCTAATTGTGTAAACTGGTGAGTTCTCGCTTTGGCAAGAGTAGAAGAGAAATATATACAGAAACCTCGTATAGCACACTTAGTCGTTTCCCACAGTATTTGAGGATCCACATCAGAGGGTATATTAATTTCAAGAAAGTCCTTAATATATTCTTTTAGAGAGGTAATAAAAGTCTGATTACTTAATAATGATATGTTAAAGCGCCATCTAGGGGACTTGGCTTTGACATCGGAAAGAGGAACACTGCACAACATAGCAGAATGATTAGATAATAAAATTGGTAATATAGATATTGTTACGGAACTGCCAGACACAAAGGTAAGTGAAAAAGAGATTGAGTTTATTACAGGATTTGGTGATACAACAGTGGTGAGAGTCCTTGAGTGAGGTAAGTTGCTTTCTTAGATGTATGGTAGATAGTGCACTGGGATTCTGACTGTCTCTGTCTCTTGGCAGGTTTGTGGCAGATAGGAATCCTGGAGAGCCTGCGAGTCTCAAGCGTCCACAGATGAACAGGTAACTGGTGGTGAGAGGGAAGATTGAGGGTAAGTATCATCAGGTAAGTAATGCAGGAAAGTATACTCAGCTAGCAGTCCACTAGCTGTGATGATGAGGAGCAGGTGTACATGATAATTAATCAGGTGCAGGTGAGGGTGATCAGTGATGGTGGAATACGGGCCATTCTGTGACAGTACCTCCCCCTCCCGGACGGCGCGTCCCGCGACGTAATAACAAAACCTGGGAGGGGGGGTGGGCGCCCTGGATGTCGGTGGAAGACATGGACACAGGAAGGGCATCCAGGGCGGAACCGGAGTCAGGAAGCCATGGCGGGACAGGAGGTTCAGGAGGCCATGGTGGATCCGGGGCTTCGGGAGGCCATGGCGGATCCGGGGCTTCGGGAGGCCATGGCGGATCCGGGGCTTCGGGAGGCCATGGCGGATCCGGGGCTTCGGGAGGCCATGGCGGATCTGGAGGCTCGGGAGGCCATGGCGGATCTGGAGGCTCGGGAGGCCATGGCCTATATCTTTTGTGCGACCATGGTGGGTCAGGGGTCTCCGTGGCCTTAGCTCTGGGCCCGGCCACCCAGGCAGAGGATATATAGCCCCCCCCCAAAATTTTCATGGGGAAGCTCCCCTCTGGTGGGCACTCTGGAGGAACGGGCTCTTGACAAAGCTCTGGAAGAGCGGGCACATGAGGGCGCTCTGGAGGCGCGGGCACTAGGGGGCGCTCTGGAGGAGCGGGCACTAGGGGGCGCTCTGGAGGAGCGGGCACTAGGGGGCGCTCTGGAGGAGCGGGCACTAGGGGGCGCTCTGGAGGCGCGGATTCAGGACGGCTGGACGGAACCAGCGGGAATACAGGACGGCTGGACGGAACCAGCGGGATTACAGGACGGCTGGACGGAACCAGCGGGATTACAGGACAGCTGGACGGAACCAGCGGGATTACAGGAGGGTACTGGCGTGGAGCAGCCACAGGAGGGCACTGGCGTGGAGCAGCCACTGGAGGGCACTGGCGTGGAGCAGCCACTGGAGGGCACTGGCGTGGAGCAGCCACTGGAGGGCACTGGCGTGGAGCAGCCACTGGAGGGCACTGGCGTGGAGCAGCCACTGGAGGGCACTGGCGTGGAGCAGCCACTGGAGGGCACTGGCGTGGAGCAGCCACTGGAGGGCACTGGCGTGGAGCAGCCACTGGAGGGCAATGGCGTGGAGCAGCCACTGGAGGGCACTGGCGTGGAGCTGCCACTGGAGGGCACTGGCGTGGAGCTGCCACTGGAGGGCACTGGCGTGGAGCTGCCACTGGAGGGCACTGGCGTGGAGCTGCCACTGGAGGGCACTGGCGTGGAGCTGCCACTGGAGGGCACTGGCGTGGAGCTGCCACTGGAGGGCACTGGCGTGGAGCTGCCACTGGAGGGCACTGGCGTGGAGCTGCCACTGGGTACCCTGTCATCCCCTCAAATTCAACCAAGACCCCCAAAGGCACGAGTCTCTCTGCCTTTGGCGGGTCTGGGGATGCCGCGGGTGGCGGAACCATCATCGCCCCTTTGTGTGGCGGAACCATCATCGTCGCTTCGGGCGGAACTCCGACTCGGGATCGAAGACTCTCCAGACACTTGAAGACAGTCTCCTGCCAGGTGAGGCCGGAAGTGTCTGGGAGCTTCAAGGGGTGATGGGCTGTAATCCCGAGCCGGAATAAGAGCTTGAGGGCTCGATCCTCTAGTGCGCTGGAGAGGGCGAAAGGCACGAATTCCCTCACGAAATCCAGCGGGTCGTGGATTCCATAAGCCCTCGTGATAAAAGCTGCCGCCTCCATTACGCTGTGGTCCGCACACGTCTTCGGTTCGGTCTGATCTTCTGTTATAGGTCTGATCTTCTGTTATAGGTCTGCCAGACACAAAGGTAAGTGAAAAAGAGATTGAGTTTACTACAGGATTTGGTGATACAACAGTGGTGAGAGTCCTTGAGTGAGGTAAGTTGCTTTCTTAGATGTATGGTAGATAGTGCACTGGGATTCTGACTGTCTCTGTCTCTTGGCAGGTTTGTGGCAGATAGGAATCCTGGAGAGCCTGCGAGTCTCAAGCGTCCACAGATGAACAGGTAACTGGTGGTGAGAGGGAAGATAGAGGATAAGAATCATCAGGTAAGTAATGCAGGAAAGTATACTCAGCTAGCAGTCCGCTTGTAGAGTGAAGGTCCGTATAGTATCCTCAAGATACAATGTGTTGGCAGCTATGTGACTTCAAGATCAGACGATGACTGGAGTGAGGAGTGAGCTTAAGTAGAGCAGGGGTGATGAGCTGTGATGATGAGGAGCAGGTGTACATGATAATTAATCAGGTGCAGGTGAGGGTGATCAGTGATGGTGGAATACGGGCCATTCTGTGACAGATATAGAGGAATTAGATAAAATTAAAGATGGCCTGAGAAATATGTAATCTATCCTAGAGAAAATCTTGTGTCTATTAGAAAAAAAAATGAAGTCCTTAGCTTTAGTATTCTGAATTCTCCATAAATCGATTAAGTTGAGCTCAGTGATACATTTATTCAATAATTTAGAGGATGGATTGTCTGTTGGATCAGATTGAGATTTATCTAAAGCAGGATTTATGACAGCATTAAAATCACCACCCACCACTAGAGGGCAATCAATCGCCTCAAGTAAAGTTTTGGAAATCTGTGTAAGGAATGCACTGTCTGTCTCATTCGGACCATAAATAGAGACTAGCCTAGACAAAATAGAGACAATGCTAACCTATTATTATATATTTTGCATCGGATAAAAACAAATCTACCCTTCTCATCACTACCAAGGTGTTCAATTGTTAAATTTAACTTCCTGTTAACAAGGATAAGCACCCCCTTAGTTTTATTTTGAGTGCAGGAAAAAGCCATTAATTTGTAATACTTATTCTGGAAACGTGCCACGTCAGATTGTTTTAAATGTGTCTCTTTTATTAAGGCACAGGAGATAGATTTACGGTGTAAATATTCTAATACACGGGTTCTCTTAACAGCAGAATTTAAACCATTCACATTCAGTGATAAAATATTTAAAGTATGCATTGAATATTCATAATCCCAAGATTGTACACAATAAATGCAAAAAACAAACAAAAAAAAAACCAGAAGCACTTCCATTCCGTAAATAACACGTAAACACTGATGTGCATTTTAGATACCAAACCTCCTATATGAAAAATCCCTTTAGAAATAATGTAAAATAGATAAAAGTATAAATGTCTGCTGTAAAAAACAAAAACAACATAAAAATGTGAACAACCGACAACCATAAACAAAGAACAACTCAGACAAAAAAAAATATATTTTTTTTTATTAATTAAACCTACTTTCCATTAGTCCCCTCCAAAACAGAAAAATGGAGTGTCAGTCTTACCAGCAAAGAGATCGTTGTACCGTTGAGATCGTTATCGTTGTATAAATAAGGACAATATCCCAGTATAAGAGAAGAAAACGCAAACAATAGCTTTAGCAAGCATCCATGCTCATCCTGCTATCATCCCCTTCTGGGCAGCTAGGGCCAAGTCCATCCCGGCCGTCACGCCCCTCCCGTCGAATTGGAGAAACAGCGGTCGCTGCTCCCCCGTCGTCCCCCCGCAGAGCCGCGGCATAGGGCTTCTGCTGAGACAATGGAACTGATAAAATCCTCCGCTTTCTGAGGGGAATCGTAGCTTCTCTGTTCCCCTTTGTGCCGTAGCTTAATCACCGCTGGATAGATGAGGAAGGGCTGGAGACCAAGTGCAGTCATCTTCTTCAAAACCGGACCAAATGCCTTTCTCCTGATCGCTGTAGCCGGACTAAAGTCAGGAAAAAACAGCAGTGTGACATTGTTCTGTGCGCACTTCACCGGATACGCCTGCCGAGCAGCTTTCAGGATATCTGATCTGTCATGCCATCTCAGTACACGGAGTGTCACGGCCCCTCAAGGAAGGAATCCACTTGGAAAGATTAGCTCGGAGGAAACTAGCTGCATCTGGACCTTCCATCCCTTCTGGGAGCCCCACCAGTCTAACGTTGTTCCTCCTAGACCGGTCCTCCATATCTGTCATCTTCTCTGTGAGTCGCTCCAACTGATCCTTTAAATCCGTAACTGTTCTCTTATCTTCACGCGCCGCTGCCTGAACAGAATCAACGCGGTCACGTGTCTGCTTCGTCTTGGTAGCTATGGCCTCAAACTCCTCTCTTAGCTCTTTAACAGACATATTGGTCGCTTGTATGTCCTCACGCAGTTCGCGCAATGCTGGAATCAGCACAGAGTCCATCGCATCTCGTACCGCCGATTTCACAACCGAATTCAAATTGCTTTGGTGTTCTTTAAATGCTAGTTCAATGCGGCTAGCAATAGCACTGTCCAGGTCTTCCCTGGAGATGGCTGAATTAATCTCTGATTTTTTTCTTCATTGGCGATTGCTCAATCTCTCTTTTCCGATCTCCTTTGTCTGCCTTAGTACTCATGATGGGTCTAATGCAGAGTGGTTCAAATTTTACTGACAGGATCGTAAAATATTTGGCAAAGTGAGCGGAGCGAAAAACTAAGCCTGCATCACCGTCGAGGGGTCACGTGATCCTCTATCTTCTGATTTCTGAAGTAGCCAACATTATATTCACATGTTATTTAGGGTTATCGATGCTATTAAACAACCAGGGAGCGGGTGAGCAGAAACGGGTCATGTACCATGAAATGTCTTGCAATCATTTTATGCATAGGTGTTTATACAGGTAAGGAGCTGAGATTAGGAGCACTCTCTTAAAGTGAGTGCTCCTAATCTCAGTTTGTTACCTGTATAAAAGACAACCTGTCCACAGAAGCAATCAGTCAATCAGATTCCAAACTCTCCACCATGGCCAAGACCAAAGAGCTGTCCAAGGATGTCAGGGACAAGATTGTAGACCTACACAAGGCTGGAATAGGCTACAAGACCATCGCCAAGCAGCTTGGTGAGAATGTGACAACAGTTGGTACGATTATTCGCAAATGGAAGAAACACAAAATAAATGTCAATCTCAATGTCAAATGTCAAACAAGGGTTTTGCCACCAAGTACTAAGTCATGTTTTGTGAAGGGATCAAATACTTATTTGACTCATTAAAATGCAAATCAATTTATAACTTTGTTGAATGTGTTTTTTCCGGATTTTTTTTGTTGTTATTCTGTCTCTCACTGTTCAAATAAACCTACCATTAAAAGTATAGACTGATCATTTCTTTGTCAGTGGGCAAATGTACAAAATCAGCAGGGGATCAAATAATCCTCCCCACACACTGTATAGTTGTGTTCAGTCCTGTTGGGACGTTTTTTAAATTTGAATAAAATCAAAACTAAAAGACTTTCAAATCACATGAGCCAAAATTGTATTCACAATAGAACACAGAGAGCATAACAAATGTTTAAATGGATACATTTTACACATTTATCCACTAAATGAGCTCATTTCAAATTTGATGCCCGCTACAGGTCTCAAAAAAGTTGGCACGGGGACAACAAAGTCTGAAAAAGCAAGACATTTTGAAAAGATTCAGCTGGGAGAACATCTAGCAACTAATTTAGTTAATTGACATAAGGTATGTAACATGATTATCTAAAAAAGGGATGTCTTAGAGAGGTGGAGTCTCTCAGAAGTAAAGATGGGCAGAGGCTCTCCAATCTGTGAAAGAGTGTGTAAAAAGATTGTGGAATACTTTAAAAACAATATAATTCAATGTCAAATTGCAAAGGCTTTGCAAATCTCATCATCTACAGTGCATAACATCATCAAAAGATTCAGAGAAACTGGAGAAATCTCTGTGCGTTAGGGACAAGGCCGAAGACCTTTGTTGGATGCCCGTGGTCTTCGGGCCCTCAGACGACACTGCATCACTCATCAGCATGATTCTGTAATTGACATTACTAAATGGGCCCAGGAATACTTCCAGAAACCACTGTCGGTAAACACAATCTGCCGTACCATCTGCAGATGTCAACTAAAGCTCTATCATGCAAAAAGGAAGCCATATGTGAACATGGTCCAAAAGCGCCGTCGTGTCCTGTGGGCCAAGGCTCATTTAAAATGGACTGTTTCAAAGTGGAAAAGTGCTCTATGGTCAGACGAGGTCAAATTTGACATTCTTGTTGGAAATCACGGATGCCGTGTCCACTGGGCAAAAGAGGAGGGAGACCTTCCAGCGTGTTATCGGGGTTCAGTTCAAAAGCCATCATCTCTGATGGTATAGGGTGCATAAGTCCATACGGTATGGGCAGCTTGCATGTTTTGGAAGGCACTATGAATGCTGAAAGGTATATAAAAGTTTTAGAGCAACATATGCTCCCCTCCAGATGATGTCTTTTTCAGGGAAGGCCTTGTGTATTTCAGCAGGACAATGCAAAACCACATACTGCAGCTATTACAACATGGCTTCGTAGTATAATTGTCCGTGTGCTGAATTGGCCTGCCTGCAGTCCAGATCTTTCGCCTATAGAGAACATTTGGCACATCATTAATGAAAAATATGCCAAAGACGACCACAAACTCTTTAGCAGCTGGAAACCTATATCAGGCAAGAATGGGACCAAATTCCAACACCAAAACCATAACCTCGATGCCCAGACGTCTTCAAACTGTTTTGAAGAGGAGATGCTACACCGTGGTAAACATGCCCCCATCCCAACTATTTTGAGACCTGTAGCAGGCATCAAATATGAAATGAGCTCATTTTGTGCATAAAAGTTTACAATTTCTCAGTTTAAACATTTGTTATGTTATCTATGTTCTATTGTGAATAAAATATTGGCTCATGTGATTTGAAAGTCTTTTAGTTTTCGTTTTATTCAAAAAAAAAATTAAAAACGTCCCGACATTTCCGGAATTCGGGTTGTATAATCATTTATTACTTCAGTCCTTTCAAGGTTCAAGGTTCAAGGTTCTTTATTATTTGTCACATACACAATCATACAGGGTATAATCAGTAGTGAAATGTAGGTCAGGACAGGTCCGCTCAATGGACAGTGCAAAAAAATAAAATAAAAGATGAAACATAACACAAGAGAGTATATATAAATATAGGTAAGAATAAGATAAAAAACAAGTAAAAAATAAAATAAAATAAGGAGTAAAATGTGCAATGAAATAAAATGTGCAATACAGTCTACTGTGGATTTGATAAATATTAATATAAACAGGGATGTGCAAGAGGAATGTGCAAACAGGTTGTACCGGGTATGTACACATAGCAGCAATGCGGATGATGGAGAATAATGAATGTTTTTACAGTTTATTAAATTGAGTCCTGTAGATGTTATGAGACTGAGTTTAGGAGCCTGATGGCCTGAGGGTAGAAGCTCCTCCTCAGTCTCTCAGTTTTTGCCATCATGCTCCTGAAGCGCTTGCCAGATGGCAGTGTGATGAAAAGACGGTTTCCATGGTGATTTGAGTCCTTGATTATTTTTGCAGCTCTGCTTTTGCAGCGTTTGAGGTAGATGTCCTGCAGAGAGGGGAGGGCAGACCCTGAGATGCGCTCAGCTAAGCGCACGACTCTCTGCAGAGCTTTGCAGTCCTGATTTGTGGCGTTACTATACCACACTGAGATGCACTGAGTCAATACACTTTCTATGGCCCCTGAATAGAAAGTTTTCAGGATTGCTGGTGAGACCCTGAATTTCCTCAGCTGTCGCAGATGGTACAGTCTTTGCCTGGCTTTCTTGACCTGTGTTTGAATGTGTGCAGTCCAAGTCAGGTCCTCGGAGATGTTTACACCGAGGTACCTGAAGCTGCTCACCCTCTCCACAGGGGTCCCGCTGATCATAAGAGGAGTGTAGGGCCGCTGCTGTCTCTTCCTGAAGTCTACAATCAGCTCTTTAGTTTTGCTCATGTTCAGCGAGAGACAGTTGTCCTGGCACCATGATGTAAGTCTCTCTACCTCACCCAAGTATGCGGTCTCATCATTGTTGGAAATGAGGCCCAGAACCACAGTATCATCAGCAAATTTAACAATAGAAGTGGAGCTGTGAGAGGACACACAGTCGTGTGTGTAGAGAGAGTAGAGCAGGGGACTCAGAACACAGCCCTGTGGGGCTCCTACGTTCAGGGTGATGGAGTTGGAGGTGAACTGGCCCATTTTCACCACTTGTGGTCTGCCGGTGAGGAAGTCTTGAATCCAGTCACAGAGTGAAGTGTTTAGGCCGAGGTCTGAGAGTTTAACAGCTAGCTTGGTGGGGACTATAGTGTTGAAAGCTGAGCTATAGTCAATGAATTTCAGTCTGACATAGTTGCCATTTTTGCTGTCAATATGTGTGAGGGAAGAGTGAGAGATGGCATCATCAGTAGACCTATTTGGGCGATAGGCAAACTGAAGAGGGTCCAAAGTAGCAGGGATGGAGGAGCATATGTGTTTCTTTAAAAGTCTCTCAAAAACCTTCATGATTGTTGATGTGAGGGCAACTGGACGATAGTCATTCAGGCAAGAGGGTTTACTGTTCTTAGGCACAGGGATGATAACAGATTTCTTAAATGAGGTGGGAATCACAGAGGTAGCAAGGGACTCATTAAAGATGGAAGTAAACAAACCAGCAAGCTGATCGGCGCAGGACCTTAGAACGCGGCTAGTAATCCCATCAGGTCCGGCAGCTTTCCTGACGTTCACTCTCTTTAGTTCCCTTCAAACCTCGTCCTCCGGCACGGTGATAACATGTTCATCGCTGTTCTGTCTGCTGCTTCCTGACGCGCTGATCGCCATTGCATTCGAAGCGGCCGTAGAAGGTGTTTAACTCTTCGGCCAGCAATGGATCTGCTCTCACCTCGGCGGAGGGGTTATTTCCAGAGGAACAGATGGTCTTCAGTCCCTGTTACATGCGTCGAGAGTCATTGAGCTGAAAATGTGACTCAATTCTCTCCCTGTATCGGAGTTTAGCAGCTCTAACTGCCCATCGGAGAGCATAGCATGATGCTTTGTACTCGCTAATGTTTCCTGACAAAAGACCGGCGTTGTATGCGGCAGTGCATTGGTTAACCGCAGCATGGATTGTTATGTCCACCCACGGTTTCTGATTAGAGAATGTCCTTATTGTTACCGTTTCAGTGGCTTGGTCGGTTAGCATGTAAACAAAGCTTAATGCTACATCCGTGAACTCGCTGACGTCAGCTGAACTCGCCCGGAACATGTCCCAGTCGACGTCATCAAGAGACGCCTGTAGCATAGCTTCAGAGTGGGAGGACCAGCGCGTCACTTCCCTCACCCCCGGGGATTCCTGAACGATCCTTTGTTTATATTACGGTGTGTGGAAAAATGGCAGCATGGTCCGATTTGCCAAGAGCCGGCAGGGAACGAGCTTTATAGGCATTCTTAAACTGAGTGTAGCAATGATCCAGTGTATTCGGTCCTTTAGTTGGACAGGATACATGCTGATGGAAGGTCGGCATGACCTTCCTGAGGTTGGCTTTGTTAAAGTCCCCTGCGATGATAGAGGCAGTGTCAGGGTGTTTGTTGATGTAGCCGCTGAGCTCCTTGTGGAGTTTGGACAAAGCCAAGCTCTTGTCTGCCTGAGGTGGAATGTAAACGGCAGTCGCGATGACCGCGGAGAACTCGCGGGGTAAATAGAATGGGCGGCAGATAATGGAGAGATGTTCCAGATGAGGCGAGCAGGAACACGACAGAATGGAGATATTCCTGGGGTCGCACCATTTCTTGTTAATCATGAAACACACTCCACCACCTTTGATTTTTCCGGCCTCGGCTGTTCTGTCCATCCGTAAAACAGAAAAGTTATCAGACGGTGTTACAGCGGTATCCGGGACCGAGGGAGTGAGCCATGTTTCAGACAAACAAAGGATGTTACAGTCCCTAATGTCCCGTTGGAAACTTGTCCTGGCTCTAAGATCGTCCATCTTATTTTCCAAGGATTGGACATTAGCGAGCAGAATACTCGGAAGAGGAGGACTGTGAGCCCTTTTTCTCAGTCTGTCACGAATTCCAGCTCGTCGCCCGCGGTGTTTCTTACGCCTCCTGGGATTATTCAGGCGGCCTTTGTTAACCTCGGTGTTCCGAAGTATCTCCACTGGCCACGCTAGATCCGTGGATAAAGTGTCCTGAAGCAGGTTAGTGCAGCGGTGTCCAATGTCCAAAAGTGTTCTTTTGTCGTATATAAATAGTGTAAAGTAAAAATACGTAAAAAAGTATATAAAAGCACAAATTGAGCGTAGCCATCCTTAACGTCGACTGAACAAAGCAGCACCGGAAGCGGATCTAGCAAACCTTCATGAAAAATTTCCCAATCTGTCTATTCAAAGCAAGCTCTCAATTATTCTCTAGTTTCATTCGACCATAGCCTAATCACTTTCTTTTCCAGTTTACCTCTTTTAAGTTTAATCTTATACACTGGAATCATATGGACCACATTATGATCAGAGTTCAGTATCAGTGGTCTACACCTAGACACATAAGCATCGTTCACATTTACAAAGCATTTGTCAAGAATTTTGTTTTCTTGTTTTTGTCTTTACATATTGTTCAAATCCCGATAACACAGATTCCAGGTTACAATGATTTAAGTCTCCAAGAACTGTCACTGGTGCATCTGTGTAACTGAGCTGCAGTTCATGTACAAGCTCAGCAATCAGGCTGGCCACTTATTTCAGTTTGCCGCTGGGTGTGCCGTATACCACAAACAAAAAAATCATCCAAATTCTCTTGGCGGATAGAAGAGTCTTAATGTCATGCCGAGAATTTCAATATTTGGATCACAGATCTTACATTTCATAGAGTACATTTGGCACCAGTTATCGTTTAAGTAAACACACATCCTGCCCCCTTTGCTCTTTCCTGAGTCTTTATCCCTGTTCACTCGCACAAAGGTGAATCCAGGTACCTCAAATAGAGAGTCGGGCATTGAAGATCGCAACCAACTTTCTGTAAAGCATAACAAAGATGCCGAATACCAAATACCGCCTCTCTTCCTCGTTTCTTGCATTTTTGTCTAATCATTTCATGTGGTGTATTTTCCACTGTCAAGCGTTGGGAAATGACTGCTATCATTTTTAAGTTTATGTCGAGCAAAATCTTTCTGCTGTACTGCTGTACGAGCGGTGGCTTTATCCTCCAGCTCCCGCATGCGATATAATTCCTCGATAAACCGATAACAAGAGTTTAATAGTTAAATGTTCAATATAACGTTTATGTGGCAAAAGATGAACAAAACAGCGTTACTCATTTGATCTGTGCCACAAGGACCGTTTATCCGCTCGGCTCAAAGTTCAAATGGCAGCGCAGTGCGAGTTTACTAGAGCAGATGCATTGACTCGTTAATGAGTCTTGGTCAAGCGACACTAAACAGCGCTGTGAGATCCAGTGTGAAGCACTTGAATTCAGCGAAGAACACAAATGACTCAGTGATTTAAACTAGTTTAAAGCTAGATGAAACAGTGCTGACAAACAGGAGAAACACTGTGCGCAAAGAGTCAGTCAAGGCTTTTCAATCTACAAATCACCACCATGGATTTACTGTGGTAACACTAACTGCACCATGGTATTGTGGCAGAAATGAGGGATAATCATAAGAAATTGTGTGATGATATTAATGTAGACATGAATTAAATGCATTTAAGGAGTAAGGGAATATCATTTCAGTATTTGTGTGTGTGTGTGTGTGTGTCCGCATGCTATTAAGCTATAGCATTTGTGCATTTATAGCCTACTAAATGTATTTAGACTACTGTTTTTGATACAAATACTAGAAACCATACAGATACATTTTTTACCATGGTATTGAGGTGCTATATGTGTGGTTTTCACTGTGGTTATCATCATCTAAACGTATGCTGCTTTGGAAGACCAGTGGTTAATTTTAGTAAAACTCAAACTGTCAGACTAATTACATTTCACCATTTAAAAATGTGGTAATAAAGATGTGAAATAATTATCAATATTGGCTTATAGGAATTTTTTTTGGCCATATCACCCAGCCCTATTAGAGGTTATAAAGAATAAAAGATTCTACCCAAAATTTGACTTTTGGGGGTTGAATAATTTTATACCTGAATGTTTATTACCTTTATAAATGTGTGGTCATAAACTTTGCATAATACTTCAATAATGCCTTGCTCGAATTGTTTTCATAAAATTTTGTTTACAGCAGCAGAAGGACCTGCAGTGAATTATTTTGATTGCAACATGTAATAACTAACTGCATAGTGTACTCTTTGTTTGTGCTAAGTTTTAATGTAGTAACTGTTCTCTGCAGGATCAACCCACAAGAGTCAGAATCACACAGTTATTCAACATAATCACTCTGTGGTGGATTCTTATCCTAACTGGTCTGCTGAATGGTGCTTTAATCATTGTTGTCATAGGTGAGTTCCTTTTAATTTATTCTGTTACGATTACAGTTTTAATTTTATTTTTTTCAACTGCTTACACATATTTTCAAAACTTGGCCTCTTTTTTTTTCAAAACTTTACACACAAATCTAAAAATTGCACATGCAAAATGCCTCACATCTCTTGCAAAATGAAGCACTGCATTCAAAATGTCACAAACACGTCTCAAAAGCAAACATTTGTCTTAAGTTGCAAACACCTTTGCCATAATATTATATTTTTAGATATATCATATGCACATAGTTATTCAAAACCTAAAGCTCTTTCATGAGCTCATGTGTATATTTCTGTACAAGATTTAAATAATTGGCAGACAGATGTTGCAAAGTTCACGGTAAACACAAAAGCAAGATTGAAACCAAACTATTTATGTATTTATTTTATTTTTTACTGTAAGCATTTGTGGTTGTGAATACAGTATTACACACAGTAAGAAAGAAAATAAATACATCAACCATCTGTAGATGGACAGAAACCAAACATAATTTTGAAAAAGGTGTAACTGTAACAAATTGCAGTATAATATACTATTTTATACAATATAGTCAGAACGTCTTCTTACAGTCAGCTGTACTGTTGTGCAGTATGATAAACCACCAGACTGTGACCAATCATGCAATGCACTGCAGTAAATAAATGCTAAAATATATGTTTTATAGTATACCTTATGTTATGCTGAAATAGCTATTATGGGTACATTAGAACATGTCTACATTATAGTAGATTGTGCATACCTGTTCTCATTTCTAAAGGTTTGAATTATACCCGCCACTGTAAATCAACTTTAATTAGGCTGGACTGTCTGTCCAGCCTCTCTCATCATTAAACCGTGGTTGATCACATGATCAATGACAGTAGCCCTAATCTCATCAGAGACCACTCTTCTTGTTCCTGTTCTTTGTCACCTTCCCCATCTGACTCATCCTCTTCCTCCCCTTGCTCCGCTTTGAACTCCTCCTCCTCTAACTCGAACTCTGCCTCGTCCTCTGGCTCTCCCTCCAACACCCCTTGCTCTGTTTGCATTGTTTGCAGCCATTGTTCAAAACCTATAAATTGACCTTTGGCCAATTTACAGGCCTGTTCTAAAGCCATGATTGGTTGGTGCTAAGAAAAGAATAGAGTGTTTAAACATGTGAGGAGTTAGTGTGAAGCACTGATGAATTAGTCTCATTTTGATTGGTTGTGTTTCAAAAAAAAAAGCAAGATACTTCCTGTTAGAATGTTGTGTGTTACATAGAAAGATGTATGTTGTGTTTTGCAAAAAGTGTTTTATGAAATTGAAAACTGAGTCAAAGCCTGAGAATTAGTGTATGGTTTTGTAGATTTGGTGTGTGGTTCTGGTGTTTGAGTGTCAGCTTTCAGATATTGTGTGACAAGTAAAGATTTTGTGTGTACGCAGTTGAAAAAAACTGTAAACATACAATACTGTGGTTCCATCTGTAAAAATGTTAATGTGGCAATCATCCTCAGTATGTAGTTGTTATCCTGGAGTAAGCTCAAAACTTCAAGATGTAGTGTTAACGCTGTCTAAATTTATGGAGAAGAACGTCAGGAGCTGAGCCAAGTACAGGTACAGCTACATTTTCCCACATTTTGCATTTTACATGAAACAAAAGCTCTAAATAATGGTTTCCAAAGTGTGTGAAGAGTCATGTTAACAGAACTTGTGCTTTTCCACTGATTAACTAAATATAAAATCACACCAGAAGGATGAAGAATGTGTTTTCTTACATATTTTAGTATTTTATATCATGCTAATTTCTGCTAGCATCTTGTATAATATAAATGTATATATGATTAATAAAGAATGAAGATCATGTGTTTATGTTAAAAGCCTTCATAAAAACATCTCTTACATGAAGAACTTTTTCATGAGTACAGTCTTCCACTGGATTGGTCACTTGACAAACAGGAAATGACACCACTGCTTTAACCTTTAACAAAGTGTTTGTTGTCTCTCTGTGACTTTAGCTTTGCTAATATGTATTGGGTATGATGTTGCTCAGGTGGAAACAGCAGTGGGTCATTCTGGTTGGTGTGGTTTTATGATTGTCTTGCACACTGAGAGAAAGATGCTCAACCTTCATTCCTATGCAGGTGGTCATTCAGTAGGTGTTAAGTATTCATACTTAAGTATTCATAAGTATTCATACTTCATACGAGAAAAAAAAAAGACTCATGAAAATAATTCTTCAAAAGTTTTTATTTTGCACATAAAAACATATAAACTGTTGACAGGTTTCACACTAGGCATATTGAATTGTGTGGCCTTATTTGCAGTATGAAGCTGGGGTCAGTTTTGGTATGTGTTTATAGTCTCAGTAATCCAGGAGTTGAACAGACAGACCTAGTGGAGAATGAGAGAGATTATAATGAGTATTAGAGTTTAGATGTAATACGACATATATTTGTGACACATTTAGTTTGGATATAATTATGACATTTATAGCAGATTTCAAAACATCACAAGCCTTTTAAGTGTATTTTTCTTCTTCAAGAGCTCAAGACAGATACACCACCCTGACATTTTAACCGCAAAAATATAAAAAAACATTTCAGAATTTTGAAACTTTTCCATTATAGAACTAAAAGGGTGTATTCAATATATTTTGGGGTGTATTCAATATATTCACAGTGAAAAACAAAGTATAAAAACGAATATGGGTGATGTACTCTGCTTTCGTGGCATGTTTGTGGCTGCCAAGTTTCAGCTATATAAGCAGGCAACATCTGGTAGGTGACGCTTGCTCGCTCTCATTTGCTATCGCGGGTATCATGTCAGAGGCAGCCAGATCAAGAGTCGTAAATATCAAACATGTTTGATATTTACGATTTGAGTTTGGGGATGCTCCGTCTCAATCGGGAGAGGTTAAATAATCGTAATGACACCACACAATAGACAAAAAAATTGCTGTGACAAGCCGCAAATCGGTCCACACCCCCCGATCGTTCAGGGGTGCAAATCGGACTTAAAATCAGCCTTAAAATCCTCTAGTGTGTGGCCAGCTTTAGACTACTTCAGACCCCATTAGACCTCATTAGACTGTTAAGAAACCTAAAAAAAACACCTGGACTTGCATTTTCTGGATTTTTCTAGCATGCTTTAACATGTTGGTAGCATGTTTGGCATGTTGTTAACATGTTTTAGCACATTGCTACCATGTTTAAAGCTTAGTTTAACATGTTGCTAGCATGTTTCAACAAATTGTTAACCTAGATAGATAGATAGATAGATAGATAGATAGATAGATAGATAGAGCTTTTAAAATGTATTTTAACTTAATTTCCTGTAAAGCGCTTTGCAACGATTGTATCGTAAAAAGCGCTATACAAATAAACTTGAATTGAATTGAATTAAAATGTACAGTTGTCATCCTACCTTGGTAAAGATACCAGGCTGATCTTTCGCAGCACAACGGCCACCTGCTGACACAATACCTTGTATCTCACCATTACACACCATAGGACCACCTGAGTCACCCTGAGCAGGATGAGAATGAGGATTAAAAAATCAATTTTTTTATAGGAACCATGTTTGAAGACCAATAACTAATGCAATGTCGGTCTTTGATTTAATGCATTTAAAGGTGTAGTACTGTGTCTATCATCCGTTACCCGGCAAACGCCCTTTCCTCCCTCCAGATATCCAGCACAGAACATGGAGTCAGTGATTAGGCCAGGGTAAGACTTATTACAGTCACGATCGGAGATGATGGAAAGATTCAGACACTGCAGCTTATCAGAATCAACCGCTATAAAGAAATTCATGAATTAAAAGACTAATATTTTGACCGATTTTTAATTTTCAGCAGACCATACAAATTAGTCACCATTTAGTCATGAGAGTCTGTTGCATTTTCAGTAAATAATGACATTTTAGTCTGTTCTTAAATTAGAAAAAAAGTGTCCTGTTGTCAAAATTAAGATAAAAGGCCCATTAAAATAGTCTTTTATTATTTCTCAGAAGAAATATTTTAACAAAACTACTTCACGTATATTTGAAAAACGTTTGTCAAGTGTTTGTCAAACTCCAAACCATGTGGAGCAACCACCATCAAGCACAATAATAACCAGAAAACTATAAACCATCTGTCTGAGCCGTAAATATGAAGATACTCTGGATGAACTCACTGTCGTTCATGGTGATTCCCCAGCCAGAGACTCTGCACATGGTGTCTGGAGGAGCACAGCTTTTGGGCAGGTCCACAGGCTTCACAAACTTATTGAGAGTCGCGGGTTTGCTCAACTTGATCAGCATGATATCATTGTCAATGGTGGAATAGTTAAACTGCGGGTGACGGATGACACGCTCAGAAAGGATGGACTGCTCGCTGCTCTCATCCACAGCAATGTTGTGTTTACCCAGACGGACCTCTATGCGGCTAACAGAGAGATTATGATAAAAAAATAAGTTCATTATTTACTCACAACCCTGAGTGTTATTTTCCCACATGTGAGGAACTTACCTGCACTACGTGTGCCACCAAAAATGACCATTTCATTGTACTTTCATACAATCCCCCCGTATTGCATTAGTCAGACAAAAATATGCCACTACCCTAGAAACAACTTCTGACCATAAATTTGGGGCGGTTTCTGAGTCATATTGTAAGCTAAATGACTAACCTATGATTAAGTGCCAGTAGTCGTAGTTTTACTATCAAATGACTGAACACATGCAGAGGTCTAATGTCCTTGAATAATTCAGCCTGCGGGTGGATCTCTAATATTGATTGATAGGCTCTACATCCACAGGTGGTTACCCTAGAATGCACACCTTAATGTTTTGTTGTTGTGTTTGAATATTGATTAATGCTGCCTTCACGAGCTATAGGAATCATTGTAAATACAAGTTTCCTAATTGGAAATTAGATGTAAACGCCTCTCAAGACGTATTTACTGCTGGGAAACTGAGATCATTTTGATACCAGTGTTTCCAAGTTGGGCGGGGCATAAACTTTAAGCATGGTGGACGGGACAACCATTGCTGCTGTCAATGCTATTCTTTATTAGTGTTTTTTTTTCACAACAAGTACATCACTTTGCCTTGTAACTAAAGTAGTGTAATTATATGCTATATATGAACAATCATTTGCATCATATTGTATATTTTCTAAACAGTGAATAATTATGCGTTTGACTGAAATCCAGAATCTATATGATTGTCAAACATTGGGATGCTACATTTTATTATTTACAACAATGAAACACTTTAATATGACAAGCGCGTAATTATGACTTCATAAGTGGGAAAGAGGAAATTTCCGATAGCGCATGAAAGCAGCATTAGAACTGGTTCTTAAATCCTGGTCCACGCGAACCTCCGCTCTGCATATTTTGCTCTCTTATTTAGCACAAATCACCAGTTCGTTAAGAGAGCTCCATGAATGAACCATGTTCCGATTGACCCTCTGCCCCTTAGTAGCCAACCTATCAGCCAAAGACATGTGCTAAATGTTAATACATTATCTTTATGATTTAAAATATTCTAGAAACTCTAAAAGTATAGGGCCATTTTTTTATTTTATTTTTTATTTTACCAATTTACTGATTCAGTTTAAAAAGAGTTCTAGCATTTAAGTGGATAACTATTTTGCTCATTCAGACAAGCTGTGGCTGCCCCACCCCCAACACATTCAGTCAGTTAACTCATCATTGCTGAGTCAGGCTGCTAAAATAGACAGATGTGCTGTAGCTAGTAGTGTAGAAATTACACACCCTAGCTTTAACATTTGAGCTTAATTAAACTGTTTTACTATTAGACACGGAGGGTACTTACGTGTTGTAGCAGTGGGCGGCAGACATGATCCAGTTCTGATTGATCAGGAATCCACCGCATCCACTCTCTTTAAGAAACGCCATCCAGGGCTGGGAATGAGGCTCGCATTCATATCCTCCAACAATCTTGACATGGTTTTCAGCAACTGCACAAAGTACATAGACTGTCTGTTGTCATGATCTGACATTGTTAATTATAGCATAGTACATATAGTTAATTAAGTTAGACATTTAATGAGTATGCATTGTTTAAACATGGAAGCAGTGGTTCTCAAATTTATTTATTTGTCTTATAAGAAACAAGATTTTACATCAGTTGCAATAGACTTTATACTGTTCATCATACAAAACAAAACAAAAAAAAGTCAAATGTAATTTATACTTTTATGCTCATTTTTTTTCTCCAGACAGGAAATTATATCATAGAGAGGACCTCTGCAGCTTAGTAAGTAAATATGGTAACACTTTATTTTATGGTGTACTTTTTAAACGTGACATGTACTTACTATTATAGTAACAATAAAGTATGCATAAATACATGCATGTAACCCTAATCCTAACCCTACCCATATAGTAAGTACATGTAGTTAATTAATATTATTCAGTACTTAAATGTATGATTACACCTTAAAATAAAGTGTAACCCTAAATATTTGTGAATTAATAATGCATGCTATAAATATTAATAACTACTTTCTTATATTTTTAATATTAGTAAATATTTGTAGTACTGTTTGTATTAATATATGTGTAACTATTTGTACTATTAGTAAGTTTACTAATATTAGTAACTATTTTACTAATAACTATTTACTTTTATATTATTTCTGTATTTGTTTCTTTATTTAATATTTTTGAAAATAGAATGCATTTCTATCTTCATGTATTTTAAACTTTATTTGCACACTTGTCTGTGATGACCCAATGACCCAAAATTATCTGTGCTAAATCATAGATACCCTGATGCACAAGACCCTATTCAAACAAAACAGCAAACGATTTTTGGTCACAATTTGAAAATTGCTGCTATTACATTACAGGTGAGATATGAAGTGCAAATCCTCAGTTTGTGCTGATTATTATACTCACATGCTGTGCTGAGAAATACAAGGAAAACCAAAGACTTCATGATGGCTTGATGTTCCTGCTGAATGATCTAACACCTCACTCCCCTCATTTATACAGATCAGCGATTTACATCACAATCCTGTGACCCAGTGATTAATCAATAACATTAAATACTCCAGAAAAGATCTTATCTCATTATAGAAATGCACAGCTGCTTAAAATGAATCAGTTCTATAATTGTCATGCTGACCGTGGATTGTCCTCTGACTCAACAGCATTACAGTATGATTTACCCACCCTAGAGTTCACACAAACATGTATTTAAGAATATCAAGCACTTTTAAGATAAATAAAATCTGCATAATTTCTCAATGTGCAAAGGTAAAAATAGTTATTTACCATACAGCTAAACCGAAACTAATAGCACTGTATTCGGAGAAAACAACCTAAAGTGTTTAAAATCTGATAAAGACTTAGATAAAGATAAATTATTGTCATCGGTTGTCAGCTGATGTCCTGTGCACAGTGCATTTAGTCATTTTGGAGATAAATAAGGTGAGAAATGTGAAATATCAGATATATTCATGATCATAGAGCAGTCATGAGGACATTTGTCTTAATTGGACCCACTTTTTGTGAATGTGGAACTAATATATATATATATTTATGGACAAAGTATTCCCAATATTACAAATATTTATATGTACACTAGACATTTTGGAGTAATTTTAGTGTGACATGTTCAATGTGAATGATAAATTGTGAATTTAAATGAAAATAAAAAAGTTTGCATTTGTTTATACTGTATGTGGGCTAAATCTTCAGAAACTTAACAGTGTCTCTAAACACTGACAGAATATGTAAATATGATAATCCAATGTAAAATTGTTGCTAATTCTTCTATGTTCATATCTCTTTTTGAGCAATGATAATTGCAGAAGGGGTAGTTAAGTTACGAACTGCTTCTGAGCTTTGACTGGTGAGTGTGATGACAGCTTTACCTATTCATTTGCTTATATTCAATTATGCAGTTAGACTAAAATATACATGATTGTTGACATTTTCAAAGTAGAAGTTATATTTCACCTGTCATGCTTCTACTGTGTGCAGTTTCATGAATTGTCCAGTAGATACCACAGTGATCCACACATGCTGCTCACAGCCGGTGGTTAATGTAGCAAATTAGCTCAAAGTGAGATGAACGTAGTTAATTCTGACACCATTAAGGATGCCCATCCTTTGCCTGGAACAGATGAATGAATGAATGAGGCATTTATATAGCGCTTTACAATCATGTGGGGGGGGGGTCTCTCCTCAACCACCACCAGTGTGCAGCATCCACCTGGATGATACGACGGCAGCCACAGGACAATGGCGCCAGTGCGCTCACCACACACCGGCTACAGGTGGAGAGGAGAGAGAGATAAAGCCAATCAAGTGGATGGGGATTATTGGGAGGCCATGATTGACAAGGGCCAGTGTAGGAAATTTGGCCAGGACACCGGGGTTACACCCCTACTCTTTACGATGAGTGTCATGGGATTTTTAATGACCACAGAGAGTCAGGACCTCGGTTTAACGTCTCATCCGAAAGACGGTGACACATTTGATGCACTAAGAGCAGGCCTGGATTAAGAATCCAGAGGCCCCTGGGCACAATGTCTTGTCGGGCCCCCCCACACACACATGCACACAATCAAGGTTTTAAAATATAGTGTACTATATTAAAATATAGTGTACTTTATTAGAAACACCTCTATCTGAGGATCACGTGACCCCTCGACGGTGATGCAGGCTTAGTTTTTCGCTCCGCTCACTTTGCCAAATATTTTGCGATCCTGTCAGTAAAATTTGAACCACTCTGCATTAGACCCATCATGAGTACTAAGGCAGACAAAGGAGATCGGAAAAGAGAGATTAAGCAATCGCGGAAAAGAAAAAATTCAGAGATTCAGCCATCTCCAGTGAAGACCTGGACAGTGGTATTGCTAACCGCATTGAACTAGCATTTAAAGAACACCAAAGCACTTTGAATTCGGTTGTGAAATCAGCGGTACGAGATGCGATGGACCCTGTGCTGATTCCAGCATTGCGCGAACTGTGTGAGGACATACAAGCGACCAATATGTCTGTTAAAGAGCTAAGAGAGGAGTTTGAAGCCATAGCTACAAAGACAATGCAGACACGTGACCGTGTTGATTCTGTTCAGGCAGCGGCACGGGAAGATAAGAGAACAGTTACGGATTTAAAGGATCAGCTGGAGCAACTCACCGAGAAGATGACAGATATGGAGGACCGGTCTAGGAGGAACAACGTTAGACTGGTGGGGCTCACAGAAGGGATGGAAGGTCCAGATGCAGCTAGTTTCCTCCGAGCTAATCTTTCCAAGTGGATTCCTTCCTTGAGGGGCCGTGACATTGAGATTGATCGGGCGCATCGCGTGTATGACGGAGGGAGGGGCTCCGATCGGCCGCGCACTCTCATCTTCCGTGTACTGAGATGGCATGACAGATCAGATATCCTGAAAGGTGCTCGGCAGGCGTATCCGGTGAAGTGCGCACAGAACAATGTCACACTGCTGTTTTTTCCTGACTTTAGTCCGGCTACAGCGATCAGGAGAAAGGCATTTGGTCCGGTTTTGAAGAAGATGACTGCACTTGGTCTCCAGCCCTTCCTCATCTATCCAGCGGTGATTAAGCTACGGCACAAAGGAGAACAGAGAAGCTTCGATTCCCCTCAGAAAGCGGAGGATTTTATCAGTTCCATGTCTCAGCAGAAGTCCTATGCCGCCGCTCTGCGGGGGGACGACGGGGGAGCAGCGACCGCTGTTTCTCCAATTCGACGGGAGGGGCGTGACGGCCGGGATGGACTTGGCCCTAGCTGCCCAGAAGGGGATGATAGCAGGATGAGCATGGATGCTTACTAAACCTATTGTTTGCGTTTTCTTCTCTTATACTGGGATATTGTCCTTATTTATCCGGTACAACGATCTCTTTGCTGGTAAGACTGACACTCCATTTTTCTGTTTTGGAGGGGACTAATGGAGAGTAGGTTTAATTAATAAAAATATATATATATATATATATATATATATATATAGATATATATATATTTTTTTTTTTTTTTTTTTTTTTTTTTTTTTTCTTTTGGCTGTGTGAGCCAAGACGGGAGACATGTCTTGCGTTGGAGTGGATCGGTCACGACCTATCACCGTTTTTTGTTGCTCAGTCAGACCTATGTTCTCGGTAATGTGCGGTCTGAGTTGTTCTTTGAGTATGGTTGTCGGTTGTTCACATTTTTATGTTGTTTTTGTTTTTTACAGCAGACATTTATACTTTTATATATTTTACGTTATTTCTAAAGGGATTTTTCATATAGGAGGTTTGGTATCTAAAATGCACATCAGTGTTTACGTGTTATTTACGGAATGGAAGTGCTTCTGTTTTTTGTTTTTTGCATTTATTGTGTACAATCTTGGGATTATGAATATTCAATGCATACTTTAAATATTTTATCACTGAATGTGAATGGTTTAAATTCTGCTGTTAAAAGAACCCGTGTATTAGAATATTTACACCGTAAATCTATCCCCTGTGCCTTAATACAAGAGACACATTTAAAACAATCTGACGTGGCACGTTTCCAGAATAAGTATTACAAATTAATAGCTTTTTCCTGCACTCAAAATAAAACTAAGGGGGTGCTTATCCTTGTTAACAGGAAGTTAAATTTAACAATTGAACGCCTTGGTAGTGATGAGAAGGGTAGATTTGTTTTTATCCGATGCAAAATATATAATAATAGGTTAGCATTGGTCTCTATTTATGGTCCGAACGAGACAGACAGTGCATTCCTTACACAGATTTCCAAAACTTTACTTGAGGAGATTGATTGCCCTCTAGTGGTGGGTGGTGATTTTAATGCTGTCATAAATCCCGCTTTAGATAAGTCTCAATCTGATACAACAGCCAATCCATCCTCTAAATTATTGAATAAATTTATCACTGAGCTCAACTTAATCGATTTATGGAGAATTCAGAATACTAAAGCTAAGGACTTCACTTTTCTTTCTAATAGACACAAGACTTTCTCTAGGATAGATTACATATTTCTCAGCCCATCTTTAATTTCATCTAATTCCTCTATATCTATATTACCAATTTTATTATCTGATCATTCTGCTATGTTGTGCAGTGTTCCTCTTTCCGATGTTAAAGCCGAGTCCCCTAGATGGCGCTTTAACATATCATTATTAAGTAATCAGACTTTTATTACCTCTCTAAAAGAATATATTAAGGACTTTCTTGAAATTAATATGCCCTCTGATGTGGATCCTCAAATACTGTGGGAAACGACTAAGTGTGCTATACGAGGTTTCTGTATATCTTTCTCTTCTACTCTTGCCAAAGCGAGAACTCACCAGTTTACACAATTAGAAAATAAAATCCAATCATTACAAAACCTACAAAAACAACATTTTACTGAGCAACAGGCTACACAGCTCTTTAAAAGAAGAATATGATTTACTTTCACACTCAAAGGCAGAATTTATTTTACATAGGACTAGACAAAAATATTATTTTGAATCAGAGAGACCTAGTCATTTATTGGCCCTTAGGTTGAAAGAATGCGAGTCTAAGGCATATATTAGCGCAATAAAATCATCGGATGATCAGGTCACCACGAACCCTGTGGCAATTAATGACATATTTAAAGGTTTTTACACAAATCTGTATAAAGCCGAAACAGATTTTGATGAACCAATTTGTAAGCAGTATTTAGATAAATTGGAACTGCCTCAGATCTCACAGATGGATAAAGAATCTTTGGAGGCCCCATTAAGATTGGAGGAACTTCACGTCTCTCTAAAGAGCCTTCAAAAGGGCAAATCGCCGGGTCTAGATGGTCTCCCCCTGAATTATATTTAGAAATTTGGGATTTGGTAGGGATACTTATGCTTAACTCATTTAATTTTGCAATTGAACATGGGGCATTTCATAGAGATCAAAAAACATCACTGATTTCATTACTTCTTAAAAAAGGGAAAGATCCATTGGATTGTTCCAGCTACAGACCGATTTTGCTTATCCCATGTGATCTAAAAATCTATGCTAAAGTGTTTGCTTCTCGTTTGGAGAAGGTAATTCACAGTCTGATCAAGGAGGACCAAACTGGTTTCATCAAGGGGCGCAATGCGTCTGACAATATGCGTCGACTCCTTCATATTCTTGACTTTGCGGACTCCCACCCAACACCTTGTGCGGTCTTTTCACTTGATGCAGAAAAAGCCTTTGACAGGCTAGAGTGGAATTATATGTGGGCGGTTCTGCAATGTTTCGGCTTCGGTGAACACTTCGTTTCTATGATTAAGACATTATACCACTCACCAGCAGCATCAGTCATAACTGGTAATATTATTTCCCCCTCATTCCCTTTACAGCGGGGAACGAGGCAGGGGTGTCCGCTTTCCCCCTTATTGTTTTGTCTATCTCTTGAACCCTTAGCACAAGCCATCAGGAAATCTGAAGTATCGATTAAGATTCATGACCATAATCATTGTATTTCATTATACGCTGATGATATTATTCTATATTTAGACCACTTTGATGTTTCAGTCTCTAGTGTAATTAAGGAATTTGATAATTTTAGTAGCCTATCAGGATACAAAATAAATTGGAGCAAATCTGCTCTAATGCCAATTAACAATGTTAAGGTTAATTTTTCTATTCCCTCATTTATCCCTATTAAGAAATCTTTCATCTATTTGGGCATTACCATATATAAAAACATTCATAAGATTGCCAGAGACAATTTTAATAACATTTTAGTTAAGGTCAAAAATGACATTCAAAGATGGAAGAATCTTAAAGTCTCTCTCCAAGGAAGAATCTCCACTGTTAAGATGAATTTGTTACCTCGATTTAATTTTTTTTTCTCTATGCTACCACTTTCTCCCCCTCCAGGTTACTTTAAGGAGATCAACTCCATAATTTCTAAGTTTATCTGGAATGATAAATGTCCCAGAATTAAACTTACCACATTACAACATCCTAATATCGCAGGAGGACTGGCTGTACCAAATTTTGAATTATATTATTGGTCGTTCCAGCTTAAGGCCCTTCATAATTGGGTTGATCCTCAATCTACAGTTTCATGGAGGGTGATTGAAGCTGACAAGGTTAAACCAAATAGACTTCAAGATATTTTATTTACTGGCACAGGAAAAAAAGGGGATAATTATAAATTTGGTCCGGTTGTGGCTAACTCTATTAAAATCTGGAAAACGGTTGAACGTCGGATAGGTGGACCCTTCAAATTCTGTAACAGTACACCTTTATGGCACAATTTTAACTTTGTATGTGGAAATCGTCCATTTGTCTAACCCTCTTGGTCCTCTTTAGGTGTGAACACGTGCAGTGATATGGATGATAACCAGGGCCTCTGTTCATTTCAGGCATTGAGAGCCAAATTTTGTCTACCAGCATCTGCATATTTTGTTTTTCTTCAATTACGTTCTGCTCTCAAAGCGTATGGCGTTCCTTGGTCTTCTTCCATTTCCTCTCATCCTATGCAGGACTGGATTGCACCATCTGCTGGTCGGCCATCTGTTTTCTTAATATATAATACAATTATTGATTGTATTACAAAACCTCTTTCTATTAAAACTATTTGGAATAAGGAATTATCTGATCTTAATTTATCTGTCGACTGGGAGAGAGTGTGGTCTAATCTCAGTTTAACATCTAAAAATCTGGCTCATCGTCTTATTCACTTCAAAGTCATTCATAGAGCATACATAACTCCTTACAAAAGATTTAAAATGAAACTGCAGTCAAATTTGAACTGCCATATATGTAACACTACATCATCGGGCACTTTTTTGCATATGTTTTGGGAATGTCCTGTCGTCATCAGTCTATGGACACATGTAAACCTGGTTTTGTCATCATTACTGAGAATTGATTGGTCTGTTAACCCAAGTTTATGTCTTCTTAATGATGATTCTGGTCTCTGTATTAGTTCAATGCAAAAGAGAATGTTGTTTGCTGGTTTTACAGCTGTGAAGAAGACAATAATTCAGAACTGGTTTACACCACACATGTGTAGAGAGGCATATTGGATCCGTAGCCTCCTGCAAATTGTCTCATGTGAATGTACAACGGCGCGAGTCGGTGGGGCCAGGCCTTCAACCATTGAGGCTTGGCAGTGTTTTTTACTGAATATACGTGATTATTTAAAGGAGTAACTTTTGTGTTCTTGTTGTCCTTCCCTCTCTCCCTCCCTTTTGATTGAACCTTGAGATGTTGCGTATATGTCTGCTGTTTTGTTTTGTTTTATTTTGGATATTATGTTGTGTTGTTTGTGAAAAAAAATGAAAATAAAAAATTGTTGATAACAAAAAAGAAACACCTCTATCTTATACAGGATTTACACGGACAGGTTATAGCCTATGATCACCTGTGCACATCCTCCATCATACAGGATTTACATCACATAATTGCAATAATGCTTTCCTGGACCAGCAGCAATCTTTGCAATAAGTGTAAATAGTACGATTTGGTTGCTATGATGAAGAATATCCACGGCCGTAATGTATTAATAATAACTCCATTGATTGGACGGCTTAAGTGACAGTGACGAGCGCTGCGTTTTACCCAAAGTTAAACAGTTCCCTTTCAGTCGGTCACTCCAAGTCACGTCGGATAACCGACGAAATTGGGATCTCACCAGAGAGACCAATCCACTTCGAGTGTAACTAAACGAGCCAATGGACATTGGCATGCGATCATTGCATCCAGCTGCCGCTGATCACAGCGTGAGTATAAGAGGCAGCAGGTGCACCGCATTAATTCATCCTTTCGCTTCCGCGCCGAGCGGCGGTGCATCACTGCTGCTCTCCTATCCTGCGAGTGAGAAACAGCGAGTGAGTGTGGGCGTTACAGCGCAGCAGCGGTGGTAGCGCTCTCACGGGAAGAAAAGGCGTTTTCTGTGAAAACACACTAGGAGTGTGCGGTGGCCAGCTCCCCTGCGTGCTTCAGCACTGAAAGAGCAAGTTTCTCTAAAAGAACAACACGGGTGATCGCGTCTTTTTAAAGATGTCTTATCACCCGTGCGTTTCTGGGTGTGGTCGTTTCCTGGCGCCTCAGGACGGTCACGATCGCTGTATCACGTGTCTGGGCATTCAGCACGCTGAGGAAGCTTTCGTGGATGGTTCATGTTCTTCTTGTGGGGACATGACCATCTCGGAGTTGCGTAATAGACTCCGCTATGTCAAACATGGTGGAGTCCCTCTGCCTTTGCCACGATTCAGCGTTCGTCCTGGCACCTGGGGCGGTGCTGTATCCGGTGGAGTCAGAGGTGATTTGAGGATCACAGTGAGGGCTTCCCCAAGAGGAGTTTCTCACCCCTCAAGCGCTCCGCAGCCGGTGGGGTTGCCGTTGGAGCGGGCTGGGACCTCTGCAGAACGGGGTACACCACCCGTTTCCTTCGGTGCTCCCCCTGACTACCAGATGTCGATCGCTGCATCGGAAGGAAGCTCTCTCTCTCCAGGGATGATGACCCGGCTGCGTTGCCCCCTTCGGGTGTGGTAGCATTGTCCGAGCCAGACCCAGAGATGACGGCTATGCTTTCCCGGGCCGCTGAGAATGTCAGGCTCGTGTGGAATTCTCCACCACGTCCCGATCCTTTGAGGCTGGACGAGTGGTTTCTCGGTGGGGGTCACGCTGGTTCTCAGAGCCCCCCACTGGTGCCATTCTTCCCGGAAGTGCATGAGGAGCTCACAAGATCATGGAAGGCACCTTTCACTGCCCGAAACAAATCTTGTAGCTCCTGGTAAACACCAGGTAAGGGCTGTAACACTCGAGTCCCCACTTCATGTCTTCACACGCCGGGCTGTCACAAGCCTCAAGATGGGTTCCTGCGTTTCCTCCCACACGAGAAAGAATCAGGTGAGTGTTACACTTCACACCCAGACTCCGCCCCTGCCATCAAAGGCCAGGCCATCACAGGCCCTGGGCCGGGTCCCTGTGTTCCACCATGCTGCCCCACCGCGGGTACTTCTGTGGCCCCGTTGGTTCCACTGGCACGGTCTCTTGGAGTCTGGTCTCCAGTCCGTCCCGGTGGCTCCTGAGGACCATCAGACTCGGCTATGCGATTCAGTTCGCCCGGTGTCCCCCCAAGTTCAGGGGCATCCGGTTCACTTCAATCAAGGCCGTCGATGCCCCTGTCTTGCGTGCGGAAGTCACAGTCTTTCTGGCGAAAGATGCGATAGAGCCGGTCCCTCCAGCCGATATGAGGTCAAGGTTTTACAGCCCTTACTTCATTGTGCCCAACAAAAGCAGTGGGTTACGACCGATCTTGGATCTGTGAGTTTTGATCCGTGCGCTTTACAAGCTGCCATTCAAGATGTTGATGCAGAAACGCATTTTCGAGCGTGTCCGTCCCCTAGATTGGTTTGCAGCGATCGACCTGAAGGACGCGTGCTTTCATGACTTAATCCTACCGCAACACAGGGCATTACTGCAATTCGCGTTCGAGGGTCGTGCATGTCAGTACAAGCTCCTGCCTTTCGGGCACCTCAGCCAGTTGGGTTTTCAGGTCAACTGGGGAAAGAGCAAACTCGTGCCAATGCAGATGATCAATTTTCTCGGCATGGAGTTGGATTCGGTCAGCCAGACAGCACGCCTCACCCAGGAATGTGCTCAGTCAGTGCTGAACTGCCTCAAGACTTTATCAGGCAGGACGGCGGTCCCACTGAAACTCTTTCAGAGGCTCCTGGGGCATATGGCTGCAGCGATAGTTCCGCTCGGTCTGCTCCATATGAGACCGCTTCAGCACTGGCTCCATGGCCGGATCCCGAGGTGGGCATGGAAACGCGGTACTCACCGGGTTCAGATTACACCCGCCTGCCGCAAGACCTTCAGCCCGTGGACAGATCCCTCATTCCTTCGGGCAGGAGTGCCCCTGGAGCAGGTATCCAGGCATGCTGTGGTATTCACGGATGCCTCAGCCACCGGCTGGGGAGCCACGTACAACAGGCACGCAGTGTCAGGGGTATGGAAGGGTCCCCAACTGCGTTGGCATATCAATTGCCTCGAGTTGCTGGCAGTATGCCTTGCCTTCAGCCACCTCAGAGGGTGCCTTCGGGGCAAGGACGTTCTGGTCCATATGGACAACACTGCGACCGTTGTGTATATCAACCGGCAAGGCGGTTACGCTGGTTTACGAATGGTGTTCCTCTCACCATGAGGACCCCCGGATATGTTCTATCAGAGCCGTGCTTTCCTTTTTGCAACAAGGGTTGGAGCATAGGCTGTTCCCCTCCACCCTTAAGGTTTACGTTGCTGCTATTCCCGCCCACCATGACCTCATAGAGGGAGGTCGGTGGGGAAGCACAATCTGGTCATCAGGTTTCTTAGGGGGGCCAGGAGGTTAAATCCTCCTAGGCCTCCCTCCTTACCCTCTTGGGATTTGGCATTGGTTCTAAGAGCCCAACAAACTGCCCCCTTTGAACCGTTGAAGTTACTCTCCAGTTGAATCCCTACAAGATCCCAAGATCCCAGCTAAAGCAAACACTGTCCACCACAATGGTGAATTCAAATGAACCAAATACCAACATTTAAAACTCTGGTAATTAACAATAAAAGCTATAGATGTCTGACAGAATTAAAGTAAATCTAATGAGTGAAGCTGGTGATGGTGTTTGTGGAGATGTTTGATCATCCTCTGCTGAGATCTTGAGAGATTTATTGTCTTTGATTTGCAGTTGATTTTACCAAATGCTAAATCATCAGTTATTTGATAATTTAATTAAACACTGTTTCAGTGAAGATTCTTTTATTTTCATGCTTTTTTTGGACAGTGTCTGAGTTGCTTTGCAATTATAAATGGAAATTACATTGAAAAAACCTGAGTTTAAATCTAATGCATCCTGAGAGTGTATATTTGGTCTAGAAACAGTATAAATTAAGTCTAAATAAATCTTAAATGATGTTAAAAATATGTCCACTGACCACATTTGAACTAGTTTTTAACCTTGTACGGAGGTTCCATGAACGTCTATATCGGACATGCAGAACACGTCAAAAAAAGACGTCATAAAAACTTTCATTCTGGCTCCTCAGTGGACGTCTTTTCAACATCTGCAAAGACTTCAAAAAGACGTCTTTTGGACGTAACTTTGCCCAGTTGGTAGTGCTGTGGGGCCTATCCTGGAAAACATGTCTTGTATATTTAGACGAAATCATTGTCTATAGCAAGAGTTTCAGTGAGCACATACAGCACTTGAGAGAGGTTTTCCAGCGTTTGCGAGCAGCAAACCTGAAGCTAAAACCAGCAAAATGCTCTTTTGCTCAACCACAAGTGACATGTGGTATCTTCTGCAGGTCTTTAGCCAGATGGGAAAAAAATATACAGAAGGTCAAGGATTGGCCTACTCCAGGAAGTCCTACAGAAGTTCGAGCTTTCTTAGGTTTGTGTTCATATTACAGGCTATCCAACGGGTCGCAGAGCAAGGTGGGCTCTAGAGACTGAACTCTATGACTGGACTATTGAGTACCGCATGGTCATAAACAGAGGTGGAAAGTGATGAATTACATTTACTCGCATTACTGTAATTGAGTAGCTTTTTTGTGTACTTCTACTTTTTAAAGTAATTTTTAAAATCTGTAATTTTACTTTTACTTAAGTATATTTTGTTTGAAGTATTGTACTTCGCTACATTTTAAAACACATTAATTACGGAGTAAAAAAAAAAAAAAATCGCTCCCTGAAAACTACTGCAGTAAATAATGGGCAGGAGAACAAACTGGCGCTAAAATCACAAGAAAGATGCAGACGGACAATACAGGCGTTAATGGTGCAGACCCAGCTGAAAACCAAACCCTGTCGTATTCTGCTGAAGATGAACTCGAAGGAAATGAAGTGAACCCCTGGCCATATTTATGCTCTATTATGCAGTGTAAGCTGTGTTTGCCTAGGCGGGAGACCAAACTAGCTGCTTATAAAATCTCGACATCAAACCTTTGCAAGCATGTAGAGGTAAGGGAAATTCTTGCATCGTTGCATTGGTGGTTAAAATGAAGCTTTGGCAGTTTAGCAAAACGTTTTGCGCAAATTAGCCAAAAAGACAGTGGTGCAGGGTGTGCGATATATATCGTCTGTGATAATTTCGTAATTGTTGTTTTAACGATGTGCGATTTGACGTTATCAGTATTTAGCCAAAAACCAAACAAAATTCCCAGGGAAAGCAAGAGCTAATAAAATGTAAAACTGTAACTTGAATGCAATGTAAGTCGCTTTGGATAAAAGCGTCTGCTAAATGCATAAATGTAAATGTAAAACTCTCCTACAGAGTGCTGTGAAGTTTAGATTAGACTAGTGCACGTGTGCATTTAGAGTGCATTCTTTCACTGCGTGATTTAGTCTGTTAAAATGCATTTAGAGTGATCACAAAATTGAAGTTATAGGGGCAGAAAATGTATATTTATATAATTTCACAGGCAGCACTGTTTTGCGTCTCTGAGCAACATGATGGTGTTTCGTTCCTGAATGAATCAACTGTTTAAATGATTCGGTTCAGTCGCAATGACTCACTTATTAACATTGACTTGGTGACACCTACTGGCGGTTTTAATATCACATTTAAAGTATCTTTTGATTTTATAATTTCAAATAAGTCTTCAACATTTTATGTCTTATATCAAAACATTATTTCTGCATTTGTTTATTACTGCATTAAACACATTCATGTCCTGCATTAAACAGTGTTTAAATACATCTAAATGCCACTTCAGATGAAGCTTCTGTGTTTCCTGCATTGCAAAGATGAATTTTGTTGATACTGATTTAATTTGCCTGGTAACAGCCCAAATGTCTTATTATTCTAAATAACTGATTCCTTTAATTAAAAACAACTAGTTTGAGATTTATAGGCCTATCCCAGGGGTGTTAAACTCAGTTCCTGGAGGGCCGCAGCCCTGCAGAGTTTAGTTCCAACCCTGCTCCAACACACATACCATGTAGTTTTCAAATAAGCCTAAATGATTAGATTAGCTGGATCAGATGTGTTTAATTAGGGTTATATCTAAACTGTGTTGGGCTGTGGCCCTCCAGGAACTGAGTTTGATACCTTTGGTCTATCCCATTTTTGCGTCCCTCCCAGTGTTAAAAAGTAACTAAGTAATTTTTACTTTTTACTTTTACTTGAGTAGATTTTTAGACTGGTACTTTTACTTGTACTTGAGTAAAATTTCATTAATGTAATGGTACTTTTACTTGAGTAGAATATTTTCATACTCTTTCCACCTCTGTTTATTCGGGTCAAAAAGAAATGACGATAATAGTTGAAACATCCTTGTACATCTCTTTCATGTTGAAAACACAGATGCTGGTGCTTTAATCTTTTAGTAAACCATTTCAAATGGCATGATACCTACAAAATAGTCTGAATGTACAAGTTTTGTGTTCTAGGTGAGAAAATTACACCAATAAAGTTTTCATGAACATTACAAAACAACATGTATTTCCTTTGGCTGTTAAACATAATTTAAAATAATAAATAATTTGAAAACGTAGGTCTATCAAATGAGAAAAGTTCAGTCGTACATTAAAATAAAAAAAAAGTTTTCTTAAGTAAAAAATTATGTGTTTGTCACAAAAACATCCATAGAGTTTTCTACTCGTGAGAAAAGCACAAGGGTGCATTCACATCAGGCTATTTTAAAGAAATTAAAGAATAAAACTAAAGTTTATTTTAAAGACAATGGACAGCATGACTTGCTTTAGTGACACACAATGTGTTTAAAACTTTTTAAACATGTTTAAAACTGTAGGTGTAATTATTTTACTGAGAAGTTGTAAGTGAAATGCATATTTGTTCTTTTACAGTACACATACTATCTACAGGCTAGATTAAAATGAAAACATTTCTCAAATAACAACAAAAAGTAAAAACAACATTTTACTCATATTTAGAATTTAGCATACTCAGATTTGTGTTTGTGTGTGTGTGTGTGTGTGTGTGCGGGTTTATGTGGTTTATGAGGACACAAATTTGTATAATGACATGGGTATGACAGAGGTATTACAATATGAAGGTGGTTTATGAGGACACTGCCTATGTCCCCGTAATTCAAAAGGCTTAAAAAAACATACTAAATGGTGTTTTTTTGAAAATCTAAAAATGCACACAGTCTCCTGTGAGGGCTAAGTTTAGGTGTAGGGCAATAGCACACACAGTTTGTTCAGTATAAAAACCATTACGCCTATGGAGAGTCCCCATAAACCACAAAAACCAACATGTGTGTGTGTGTGTTCATTGTCTAAAGCAGAGCTTATTTAAAATGTTTATTTGTTTGCCTTGTCATATCATGTTATGTACTTTGATTTCTTTTAAACGATATTGTTCAGCACAATGGTCAACCATTGTTGTTTTATTGTGCTTTTTAAATCAAATGAACTGAACTGAACTAAAGCATGATTCTGTGCACATCTGTATGAGGTGGATGCTGTAAAGCCATTAACACAAGCACAAAGAGGATATCCACTGTCAGTTAGACACCTTCACTGTTAGAAGGAAATGGATAGGGTCTGAGAAGTTGGTGGTTTGAATAATTTTTAACTTAAGATTGCTTCTCATAAGTTTATCTATTCAACCTACAGATTAGGTTGTTCTGATCAGAGCATGTGAGCGGAGCTGAGCGGTGAGAATTTCCGCTCCCCGCTCACGTGGATGTTCGCTCCCCCGCTCCACCGCTCAAAGTTACAGCAGATCGCTCCGCTCATTTCCGCTCCCTGCTCACCTACAATTTCATCCCGCTCCGGTGAAATCGCTCCACGCTCGCTCACATTTAAAATTCCTCTGCATGCCTAACACCTGCCGTTTTCAACCGAAGCCTTGGGACACACTGTCTGCGTGGCGGACGTGGAGCGGGTTTGTTGCGTAACTGCTTTGGAAAAATCCGCTTCACTTCTATTCTGTCGCGGGGCCGCGGTTGCGGTGTGGTTGGACCGCGCACCCAGGGGCGGCGCCAGAGAATGTTGAACGCAGGTGCTGAGGGGGTGCTAGTTCAATGACAGGGGGAGCTGGGCAATTAATAGTAAATATGACCAAAACAGGTTGTTATTATTATTATTTTTATATGAATAATAAAATCACTATATAGGCGCATTTCAAATGTTTATGAGGAATGTGTGAGTATTATCGCACTTAGCCTACTGCATGGGGCGCGCACGCAATTATTTTTATTTATTTATTTTTCCAGCGGAAAGAGCTTATACTCCTGTCGTTTTTGGATGTGTTTTCTGTCGTCTCATGCAGTCTCTGTGAATGGAGCGCGTCACAACAATGAACCAGCTCACAGACATAAGAAATAAATCTGCAGAAAGCTTGAAAACCAATTAAAATAAAAAAAACAAATCTTCTCTGATTATGTAGTCCGTATAGGTGCATTTCTCTAATAAGGCACGTCCACTGTGGAGATGTTGAGTCTGAGAAAGCACTAGTTTATTAATAAATACGTAAAATGTATTTTTCCCCGATGCATTCATTATCATTACTTTAGCCAGTGTTTTGCGGCAAGCGTTATGCGTGCGTTTGAGCGCGGAATAATACGCCTAAATGCCTAAATAATAGGCATAAACAATAACCTAAATGGTTATTATACTATCAATTTAATATAAACGTGCGAATAGTTGACTAGAAAAATCTTTAGTCGGGGCAGGCCAATAGTACTTGGTACAAGGAACCGATCCGTTTTTTAAATAAAATGCTGACATTACGTGCGACTGCAAATCACGTTATTGAATTGCAGTATTTATGCATGTGTTTAATGAGTCAAATGTTTTTATTTTATTTCATTTTTTATGGGGGTGCTATGGGGGTGCTTTGGTTTTTCTTGGGGGTGCTGGAGCACCTGCTAGCCCCTCCCTAGCGCCGCCCATGCGTGCACCTGATACATGCATATCCCGCAGGCAGTGTGGCTGCTCTAATCTGTTAACAGGCGCGGAAAGGAAAATCAACACGCGTCCGCCACGCAGCCTATATCCTATAAAGAACTCACAGCAACATCAGTCAAAATAGAACATATATTTATATCTCTTTCTCTATGAAATAAAAAATCACGGACAGGGTTAAGTAGGCTACATTAAAATATTCGTATGACAAAACTTATTTAATTGATTATTAGCCAATATTTCCTATTTCAACCATATTCAAAATGCTCACGTTTTGCTCTGGCCTCTCCATGTTCTTCATGGTTCCGCATGATGTGTCTTTTTAGATTAAAATACGAATCCTTACTTATTGAAATCGTATCACCACATTCCTGTTCATGTTCAACATCGTTATCATCTATTTTTTTGACAGGAATTGTGCACCTGCATGACCTGTCGGTTTGCTTTTGGAAATATTTCACGAACTCCATCTCTCCTTCACAACGAACGATTTTTGAAGTGTAGGCTGACAGTTTTGTTAATTGTTGAAGGCACAGGTGAATTCTGGGTGGATTTGTGCATGCCCTAGGCTCGTGGTGTGAGCGGTATCGGAGCGGAACCGGAGCGAGACAGAGCGATCGCTCCGGCCTTTGGATAAAAATCCGCTCCGCGCTCCGACTATATTTCGCACGCTCCGCTCCGCGCTCGCTCCACGCTCCGCTCCGCTCACATGCTCTGGTTCTGATCCTACAGAGGTGTTAGCATACACACACAGGGATGATAATGAAAAACATGCCCGGACGCACCTTTTTTCAGACGTATATAGAAATGTGGTCTTGGTGAATTCTTTAATTCTATGTTTAGTAAAAAAAAAAAAAAAAGTAATATTTGTACATTCGTATTGCCAGAGCGGTTCAGTATTGTTGCAAACAATCAAAACAGTGGTATCTTAGCTATCAACATTTAGCCTATAGATCAAGCAGAACTAAACCGTTTAGGGGTTTGACATTAGACACATGATTGGATGTCTTCCAACCCCCAAACAAAGACATTCCCGTTAACAAACATATTAAAACATTATATCGGACACCGACTGCATCACGGTAGGAAACAGATTGGGGAGAAGCTTTGGGCTCTGATGTCTAGACACCATCCACCAAAGGTATTGATCTAAAACACACCCTTTTGCTCAGCCATTTTTCCACAGTCAGGAAGAAGCTTTGTCTAGGCATTAACATATAACATACAGATCAAACAAACATTGATCCTGTTAAGGTGTCAATACACACCCTTTGTTCAGCCATTATTCCACAATCAAGAAGAAACCAACACCTCCAGACTGGAAGCTAGCTACAGCTCAGGAAGGAATGCCATAAAACCCCCCATGGCAAAGGTAAGAGATAAAAACATTATAAATCCACTCATAAATCCATCAAAAGTCAAATCTAACATCTGTTTTGATCTTTTGATTTACACACCCAACTGTCATGTCAGTCGGGGGTGACAGGACCCTTTGATGTGACAGTCAGGGTGACAGAGGGGGTCATAGAGCCATAAATCAGGTCATAAATATGAAAACAACTACTAAGAGCCTTCATCTGATCAATTTTTGAAGGCAGCATAGTTGTCATTTGCTGCCTGATTTCCCACAATCCCGTGCTTTCAATTCTGTGACATTTGAGCTAAAACACAAAATGGTGTCTAAAATGTTTGTGGTCAGTTTTTGTGTAGATATAGGTTTTTAACGTTTTCCACTTATGGTGCTTTTCTAGCAAGAATCTAGTATTGTTGTTATTATAAATATTTAGCAAATGCATTTTCATGACTTGACCAGTAGATGGCAGCACAACTGAAAGCCAGTCACAATCAGGTCTCACTCATCTGTACACCTGAGATGATGGTTTTCAGATGTTTCTCATCAGCAAACTCTGATATATACATTCACTGTATGAAACAATAACACCTTTTTAGGAAAAACTGGGTTTAAATTTCTTTAAAACAAATTAAGAGCACCTAAACAACAATATAACACTGTGGTGACTCTGAGCAGCAGAATATCACAGAGCGGTGGATTTGTGTGATTTTGAATGTAAAGAGGAGAACTTTATCACCCTGATTTATACTAGCACACTATGCTACTATGTATAAGATTATCGCTGTTAAAGCTGGTCATGTACACCAGCAGATAAACTCTGTGACCAGCAGCTCAATCTCATTTTTATTTAGATCATGTGAGCGTAAACTAAAGGGATGTGGTTTGTGGGCAGATACACAACTGCTGGTGCATGACAGAGCCGTGTGAAGGGCACTTCACATAAAAACCACCAGACCTCATTGACATGCGATCAAAAGGTTGTGCTTTAAAAAATGGACAAAGTAAACGATTAGAGAAGTATACTTAAGAAAAATGCTTGTCAGTAAACAGTTTGCTTCGATTCTGCTCATTGTATGTGGTAAGTCAGACTTCTGTTTGTCTTCTATTTGTCTTTGCTGTTTCTTGTTAAAAGAAACCTTCATGCCCTCTTGTTCTCCAGGTGCGTTTGGTGCAGAGACAGATGAAATCAAGACAATATCAGTGATGACGGGAGATTCTGTAGTATTACACACTGGTGTTCGTGAGATTAACAGAGATAAGCAGATACTGTGGCTGTTTGGACCTAAGAAAGCAGACACTCTCATTGCTGAAATCTACAAGCTGAGCATCTATATATATGACAGTTATGAGGGAATTAAAGACAGACTACAGATGGACCAGCAGACAGGATCTCTCACCGTCAGAAACATCACAACCAGTCACTCTGGACACTATACAGCACAGATTATGAACGCAATGACCACATTTAAAAGATTCAGTGTTATGGTTTATGGTGAGTTACACTATCAGTTTCGATCATTCCTCTTACATACTGAAAAAAAAAAGTTTTTGAGAGAGAATATATTAAGAAACATTTTTTTTCCTGCTGTTTTAAAGCACCTGTCTCATTGCCAGTCGTTGAGAGCAGCTCACTGGTCAGCGAGTGTCAGATATCTGGTGAGTAATACATGAAAATAAACCAGCTGTTGTTGCAATAGTTTACTACAAAATCCTGTAGATGTGTGTTAAAGTAGCTAAACTAACTGTAGCAAATTAGCTCAAAAGGGAAATGCAGATAAATAATTACAATACATTGTAACAGAATCAATATAACAATCAACTAATCTGTTCATCCAGTGAACATTAAGTGTATTTTTATATATTTATATTATATATAGTATATTTTTATCTACAAGCAGTGACCACAGAAACCAAACTCATGATATTGTGCACAAGTTTTATTAACCCTCTAGTTGTGTTCGGGTCAAATTGACCCGAAAAAGATTTTCTTTTTCCCGAAAATACTAGTTAACGTTATCGCATTGGACTCAAACTTACTGACTTTGTGCACATAGGGTATAAGTACTTCTCACTAATTTTTTTAGAATTTTCTTAATTTTTTGTGGGTTTTATTTCACCTAGTCACACTTGTCGTGTTCCCGGTCAAAAATGACCGGACTCCAAACAACTGCTTATAAATCTGTCATTATGCTATATTATCACTAAATTTTGGATTCATTCTTTTTGTCAACTTGTTTTCTTTCATTTAGGACTGGTTTTGTGTTTCTATTTGCATCTGATTAATCGTAGGCCTCATTTATCTGAGAGTAGGCTCCTCATTTTTTGAGTGAGAAAATCTTTTTTTATGAATAATTTTCACAATATTAAACAAAAAAATATAAAAAATTGCACTGTTTCTCACACTAGTGTACTATAATGATTAATCAGGAAGTTTGCTTTTAAATGCTTTTATTTTGTACAAAATTGCAAAAAGTCACACTTGTGGTGTTCCCGGTCAAAAATGACCGGACTCTGATCAATTGCTTATAAATCTGTCATTATGCTATATTATCACCAAATATTGGATTCAATCTTTTTGTCAACTTGTTTTCTTTCATTTAGGACTGGTTTTGTGTTTCTATTTGCATCTGATTAATTGTAAGCCTCATTTATCCGAAAGTAGGCACCTCATTTTTTGAGTGAAAAAATAATTTTTTATGAATAATTTTCACAATATGAGATAAAAAATTATGAAAATTTGCACTGTTTCTCACACTAGTGTACTTTAATGATTAATCAGGAAGTTTGCTTTTAAATACTTTTATTTTGTACAAAATTGCAAAAAGTCACACTTGTGGTGTTCCCGGTCAAAAATGACCGGACTCCGATCAATTGCTTATAAATCTGTCATTATGCTATATTATCACCAAATATTGGATTCAATCTTTTTGTCAACTTGTTTTCTTTCATTTAGGACTGGTTTTGTGTTTCTATTTGCATCTGATTAATCGTAGGCCTCATTTATCTGAAAGTAGGCACCTCATTTTTTGAGTGAAAAAAAAAAAATTTATGAATAATTTTTACAATATGAGATAAAAAATTATGAAAATTGGCACTGTTTATCACACTAGTGTGCTTTAATGTTTAATCAAGAAGTTTGCTTTTAAATGCTTTTATTTTGTACAAAATTGCACAAAGTCACACTTGTCAAGAATGGCCGGCCATTGAAAGTGAATGGGGAAGAATGAAAGTAAGAGAAACAACTAGTGTTCAGGAGAATGTTGTGCTTGCAAACATAAAGGTCTTGGACCTGTGCGTGTGTGGATGCATGTATACTCACGCTATCACACTCACACACACACACACACACACACACACACACACACACACACACACACACATCTATGCATACAAACTATTGTGAGTATTACACCTATTTCATCCTACCCTGAACTGTATGCAATATGCTTTTATGAATCTGATATTATAACTCTCTCTCTCTCTCTTTCTCTCTCTCTCTCTCTCACACACACACACACACACGTTCAAACTGCCTTGTCTTTGGCCTGCATTGACTTCAAAATAATATTTTTTTTTCCATCCTTCGACCAGAACGTTACATCAACTTCAGCTGGGTCCTCGAAATCAGAAGATTGCTCCACTTCAGTTGTTGCAAGGTTTTCAGCTTGTTCAGTGATGTTTTCCTCTTCCAATATATCTTGCAATGCATCTTCATTGTAAGATTCATCCTTAGTTGTCCCTTCCTCATGTGAATGACAAGCAAGGCACTGTGAGGCATTTGTATACTCTAGCATTTATTTGTAAACTTTTGTCTACTCTGTGAGAGCACAAAAGCCTCAAAACCTATTGTCATAATGTTTTGGCTAGAATATGTGGTGAAAGAAAAGATTATTTTGAAGTCAATGCAGGATAAAGACAAGGCAGTTTGAGCATGTGGTGTGTGTGTGTGTGTGTGTGTGTGTGTGTGTGTGTGTGTGAGAGAGAGTTATAATATCAGATTCATAAAAGCATATTGCATGCAGTTCAGGGTAGGATGAAGGTGTCATTCCAACCCGATCTCATGGCAATTTGTACATATTTTACGAGGTGGCTAATTCGTACGAATTCGTATGACCTCACTCGTACAAGTTCATACGATTTTTGCTAAATCGTACGTATTTTACGAGTTGCCAATTCGTATGAATTTGTACGAAGGACCTACACCTAACTCCGCCGCTAAACCTACCCGTCAATGGGGTTTAGACAAATTGTACTAAATCGTACGAGTGAGGTCATACGAATTAGCCACCTCGTAAAATATGTACGAATTGCCGTGAGATAGCATTGGTAATTCCAGCCCGATCTCACGGCAATTCGTACATACAGCGGGGAAAATAAGTATTTGACACATCAGCATTTTTATCAGTAAGGGGATTTCTAAGTGGGCTATTGACACAAAATTTCCACCAGATGTAGCCATCAAGCCAAATATTGAATTCATACAAAGAAATCAGAACATTTAAGTATACAAGTTGAGTCATAATAAATAAAGTAAAATGACACAGGGAATAAGTATTGAACACTTTATTTAATACTTTGTAGAAAAGCCTTTGTTGGTGATTACAGCTTCTAGACGCCTCTTGTATGGAGAGACCAGTCGTCTGCATTGCTCAGGAGTGATTCTGGCCCATTCTTCCACACAAATGGTCTTTAAATCTTGAAGGTTCCTTGGGCCTCTTTTATGAACTTTGATCTTCAGTTCTCTCCATAGATTTTCTATGGAATTTAGGTCAGGTGATTGACTGGGCCATTCAAGCAGCTTGATTTTCTTTCTTTGAAACCACTTCATTGTGTCCTTGGCCTTGTGTTTGGGATCATTGTCTTGCTGAAATGTCCACCCTCTTTTCATTTTCAGCTTTCTGGTAGATGGCAGTAGATTTTTATCCAGAATGTCCCGGTACATTTCTCCATTCATCCTGCCTTCAATAATATGAAGTCTGCCAGTACCCCTTGCTGAAAAGCAGCCCCAAACCATGATGCTTCCACCCCCAAACTTAACTGTTGGTATGGTGTTCTTGGGGTGGTGGGCAGTGCCATTTCTTCTCCAAACATGGTGTGTAGAATGACTGCCAAAAAGTTCAATTTTGCTTTCATCTGACCATACTATAGTCTCCCAATAATCCACAGGCTTCTCCAAATGCTCTTTCGCAAACTTTAACCGAGCCTCAACATGCTTTTTGTTCAGCAATGGAGTCTTGCGTGGTGAGCGTGCATGGATGCCATGGCGGTTCAGTGCATTGCTTATAGTTTTCTTTGAAACAACAGTACCTGCTGATGCAAGGTCTTCCTGAAGTTCTGCCCGAGTGGTTCTTGGCTCCTGATTATTCTTTGGACTCCTCGGACAGGGATCTTACGTGGAGCACCTGATCGTGGCCGGTTTATGGTGAACTGATGCTCTTTCCATTTCCGGATAATGGCCCCCACAGTGCTCACAGGAACATTCAGCATTCTGGAAATGCGCCTATAACCATTCCCATCAAAATGCTTTTCAACGATAAGATTACGAAGATCTACAGAGAGTTCTTTGCTTTTACCCATCATGAAGTCTTTCCTGTGTGCCTCCTAGGTAATGAGAAGCCTTTATAGGCCATCAATTAGGACTAAAGCAGCTGATATCAATTAGTACTGATAGGGGGCAGGGGTTCTCTCTCGATACTGACAGATTTCAGGTGATCTCCTTGCTTTCTATGCCATTTTGCACCTTGTTATCTTCATGTGTTCAATACTTATTCCCTGTGTCATTTTACTTTATTTATTATGACTCAACTTGTATACTTAAATGTTCTGATTTCTTTGTATGAATTCAATATTTGGCTTGATGGCTACATCTGGTGGAAATTTTGTGTCAATAGCCCACTTAGAAATCCCCTTACTGATAAAAATGCTGATGTGTCAAATACTTATTTTCCCCGCTGTATTTTACGAGGAGGCTAATTCGTATGAATTCCTACGATTTTTGCTAAATCGTACGTATTTTACGAGTTGCCAATTCGTATGAATTTGTACGAATGACCTACACCTAACTCCGCCGCTAAACCTACCCGTCACTGGGGTTTAGACAAATTGTACTAAATCGTACTAAATCGTACGAGTGAGGTCGTACGAATTAGCCACCTCGTAAAATATGTACGAATTGCCGTGAGATAGCGTTGGAAATTCCAGCCCGATCTCACGGCAATTCGTACATATATTACGAGGTGGCTATTCGTAGGAATTCATACGATTTTTGCTAAATCGTACGTATTTTATGTGTTGCCAATTCGTATGAATTAGTACGAATGACCTACACCTAACCCCGCCCCTAAACCTACCCATCAGTGGGGTTTAGACAAATCTTACTAAATCGTACGAGTGAGGTCGTACGAATTCATATGAATTAGCCACCTCGTAAAATACGTACGAATTGCCGTGAGATAGCATTGGTAATTCTCACAATAGTTTGTATGCATAGATGTGTGTGTGTGTGTGTGTGAGTGTGATAGCGTGAGTATACATGCATCCACACACGCACAGGTCCAAGACCTTTATGTTTGCAAGCACAACATTCTCCTGAACACTAGTTGTTTCTCTTACTTTCATTCTTCCCCATTCACTTTCAATGGCCGGCCATTTTTGACAAGTGTGACTTTGTGCAATTTTGTACAAAATAAAAGCATTTAAAAGCAAACTTCTTGATTAAACATTAAAGCACACTAGTGTGATAAACAGTGCCAATTTTCATAATTTTTTATCTCATATTGTGAAAATTATTCATAAAAGATGATTTTTTTTCACTCAAAAAAGGAGGTGCCTACTTTCGGATAAATGAGGCTTACGATTAATCAGATGCAAATAGAAACACAAAACCAGTCCTAAATGAAAGAAAACAAGTTGACAAAAAGATTGAATCCAATATTTGGTGATAATATAGCATAATGACAGATTTATAAGCAATTGATCGGAGTCCGGTCATTTTTGACCGGGAACACCACAAGTGTGACTTTTTGCAATTTTGTACAAAATAAAAGCATTTAAAAGCAAACTTCCTGATTAATCATTAAAGTACACTAGTGTGAGAAACAGTGCAAATTTTCATAATTTTTTCTCTCATATTGTGAAAATTATTCATAAAAAATTATTTTTTCACTCAAAAAAGGAGGTGCCTACTTTCGGATAAATGAGGCTTACGATTAATCAGATGCAAATAGAAACACAAAACCAGTCCTAAATGAAAGAAAACAAGTTGACAAAAAGATTGAATCCAATATTTGGTGATAATATAGCATAATGACAGATTTATAAGCAATTGATCGGAGTCCGGTCATTTTTGACCGGGAACACCACAAGTGTGACTTTTTGCAATTTTGTACAAAATAAAAGCATTTAAAAGCAAACTTCCTGATTAATCATTATAGTACACTAGTGTGAGAAACAGTGCACATTTTTATATTTTTTTGTTTAATATTGTGAAAATTATTCATAAAAAAGATTTTTTCACTCAAAAAATGAGGAGCCTACTTTCGGATAAATGAGGCTTACGATTAATCAGATGCAAATAGAAACACAAAACCAGTCCTAAATGAAAGAAAACAAGTTGACAAAAAGAATGAATCCAATATTTAGTGATAATATAGCATAATGACAGATTTATAAGCAGTTGTTTGGAGTCCGGTCATTTTTGACCGGGAACACAACAAGAGTGACAGGAGTCCGAACACAACCAGAGGGTTAACTGAAACATAACTAGTCCACACAATCATATACACACACTCACACACACATGGGAACAAGGGGAAGTAAAAGTGAAAGTATGAAACCGTTATAGAAACCAGGGGAATAAAGCTGTGAGAAGAGTAAGAGTCAGTTTACCACCTGAACAGAAACCATCAGTGCCTTTGTAACAAAGGGACCACAGCTTATGCCAAACCTTTGTTTAATTTAGTCAAATGTGCAATACTTGCATTGCTTTGGCTGATGATTTATCTCCCAGTTGGGAAGCTGCAACATTGCTTGTTGTAAATTTGACAAAAATAGTTCTGCATGAAGTATGGCACAGAGAAAAGGGAAAATAGAAAGATGCTAAGATTAAAATGACTGCACAACATCCCAGTAGATACAGACTAAGACTGTAACTCACCATTAAAGGAAAGAAGAAGAAAACTGTAGCAACAGTCTGCATTTCAGAGGCTGCATCCTTTGAAGGCTGTGAGGGTCAAACTGAGAGTTGTGAAATGGGACATTATAGCAGATGAGTTCAAGTTAATTTTATTTGAACAGCCACCCGGCTGACCAAAGTGCTTTACAGGAGAGACAATTATAAAAACATACACAGAAAACAAACCATATAAAAAAAGAACAACCTGTTGTAAAATTTCATTAAAACAGTAATCAATACACTAAGGAAAACAAATAGGTTTTTAGCAGGGACTTAAAAAACAGACAGGGAAGGGGCCATTCTTATCTCTAAAGGCAGGGTACTCAAAAGTTGTGGCCCTGCCACCGCAAATGCACGCTCCCCTCTACGCTTAAAGGGGTGGTTGATTGCGATTTCACTTTTTTAACATTAGTTAGTGTGTAATGTTGCTGTTTGAGCATAAACAATATCTGCAGAGTTGCGGCGCTGAAAGTTCAATGCAAACGGAGATATCGTCTTTTAAAATTCTGGCAGTTTAATGCCTACAAAAACATCAGGTAAGGGACTACAACGAGTTACTTCCCGGGTCTGATACGTCACGGACCCAGATAAACCCCACCCCCGGGAACACGCAGCAAAGGGGGCGAGGCCATGCTGCGCTGCTTTAGAGAAGAGGAAGAGAAAACTAGGGATGTGCGTAAAAATCTATTCATATGAATCGCGATTCTGTCTTCTAACGATTCTAATGGATTCTCAAGTTTCAAAATCATTAAAGCAGCGGTTCTTAATACTGTTACTCATGCGCCCTGCTCTGCATCTCTCTCTCTCTCTCTCTCTCTCTCTCTCTCTCTCATTCAGATCGTCAGATCAGCTCCAACAAACTGTTCCAATTATACACTTATTTTCACACAGCAATGAGAAGCATTATAAATGGACACGCGTGCGGTTGCTGTGCTGTATTAAAGCTTTAATCAGGATAAAACCGTATATTAAAAGCTAACAGAAGCAGTAGCACTTACAAATAACAGTGTATTTAAAAATATGAGACAACCACCACCAAACATACCATTAAGAGCCGTGCTTGCACAGGTTCTGCACGATCCTCTTCACTAATATCCTCTGGGTCTCAATCTATTTAGCCAAAGTAGGCAAGGTTCAGGGTTTATGTGATGGTAAGATAATCTGGAACACAACCCTGATTGAACGGCAGGGTATGTTTGGTAGCATGATGACTGCAAGTCATTTAAGACTCAAAGTCAACCTCTCTTCTTCATTTCTCATTAATGTTGCAGAAATGTGCAGCTGCTTGTTTTGTTCCAGATGGAGGTTTTTCTTCTGCAGTGATGTGTTCAGCTGAGAATGGACCAGGAGTCTCTCTGTCATGGTATAAAGGGAGAGAAAGACTGAATCAGACCAGCAGCCCTGACCTCAGCGTCACTCTGTCTCTCCAGCTGGAGATAAAAGACAGAAATAATGATGAGTATCATTGTGTGGCTGCTAATCCAGTCAGCAACAAGACGACACGATTCAGCTTTCAGGAACACTGTCCACAAAATACAGGTTAAGTCCAATACCACACATCTCTTATTGGCATTTATGTTTTCTGTTCGCCAACAAAAATAATGCGTCACCTTTAATTATTCAGATATGAATGCAACTTAATTAACTCTTCTCTAAATGTACAGTACTTCACTGTGTGTTTGTTTTCTGTGCAGTATTTATCAAATAAACTATTACAAAATAATGATGATAGTGGAATTTCAGGCAGAAAGATAACATTTACAAAAATGATCCTTTATTAAAGGAAAACGCCACCGTTTTTCCAATATGTACTTCCCTCAATTTAGACGAGTTGATACGTACCTCTCCTGTCTCAGTGCGTGCACTTAATCGTTCTAGCACGCGGCGCCACTATGCTAGCATTTAGCACGCACTGACACAAAATAAAACGTGGCCATTTTCTAAGTGGATAAAAATGATGACTATAATGTATGGCGGAAGAGCACTTCGACCTCGGCGCAGTAATATCATCTCTCCTGAAAACTCCCCCTCCGCACTTCGACCTCAGGAGTGATGATATTACTGCGCCGAGGTCGAAATGCTGCAAAGTGCTCTTCCGCCACAAATTATATAGTTATCATTTTTATCCGCTTAGAAAATCTCGACTGTTTATTTTGTGTCACCATACTTACTCGTGTAACTACTCATGTAACCGTCTTTAAATATGGAAAACATGGAAGTGTTTGGTGGCTTCTAAATTCATCCCTGTTTGGATCCTAAGGAATGAATGGTGCTAAGCTAAACGCTAGCATAGTGGTGCCGCGCGCTAGAGCGATTAAGTGCACGGACTGAGACGGGAGAGGTACGTATCAACTCGTCTAAATTGAGGGAAGAACATATTGGAATATGGAAACGGTGGCGTTTTCCTTTAAGAGATTTAGACAGCCATCTGACCCGGTGAAAACTAACTGACTTGATAATGATCATTCCAACAATACACTGATCAGCCACAACTTTAAAGCCACTGACAGGTGAAGTGAAACACATTGATTACATCAATACAGCAGCATCTGTCAAGGGGTGAGATATATCAGGCAGTTGAATTTCATGTGTTTGAAGCAGGACAAATCTGAATATATCTGAATGACTTGACAAGGGCCAAACAGTGATGGCTAGATGACTGGGTCAGAGCATCTCAAGTGTTCCCAGTAAGAAGAATAACTGGTGAAGCAGCATCAGGGTCACGGACGCCCAAAAGCTCATTGATGCATGTGGGGACTGAAGGCTAACCCATCTGATCCAATCACACAGAAGAGCTACTGGAGCTCAAAAGGCAGTGCTGTGCTTTGGACAATGTTCTGCTGGGAAACCTTGGGTCCTGTCATTCACGTGGTCGTTACTTTGATACATAAACCTAAAGACTGTTGCAGACCATTTTCACCTCTTCATGGCAGTGGTGTTTCCTGATGGCAGTGGCCTCTTTCAGCAGGATAATACATTCCTGACACACTGAAAAAGATGTTCAAGAAAGGTTTGAGGAACATAAAGTGTTCAAGGTGTTGTCTTGGCCTCCAGATTCCCAGATCTCAATCTGACTGAGCATCTATGGGATGTGCTGGACCAACAAATCCCATCTATGGAGGCTCCACCTCACAACTTGCAGGACTTAATTGATCTGCTGCTGAGGGGCCAGACACTACAGGACAAGTTCAGAGGTCTTGTGGAGTCGATATCACAACACATTAGAGCTGTTTGGCAGCACGAGGAAGACCCTCACGATATTAGGCAGGTGTTTTAATGATGTGGCTGATCGGTGTAAACTATTGTGAGTCACTCTCTTTGTTTGAGGTCAGAAACTAGAAAGCCATTTGTACTAAGTGTTTTAATCCTTTCATTGAACAGAGCCAGTAACATTTTTGTTTCCACAGATTCCAGTCACTCCTGTGGTTTTACTGAAGCTGTGATCCGATTGGTCATATCTGCTCTGGTGGGCGTGGCTACTGTTGCTATGCTGTTTTATGATGTCAGATCTGGAAAGAAATCAACAACAGTCCCTAAATGTCCCAGTGAAATGTAAAATAAATATCTCACAATAATAATTTGATGTAGCATTTCTTTGGTTTTCTGCTGATATGTGGATGATTCAATTGTGAATTAAAATTGTACAGAAGAGTATAAACATAATTAAACCCAATGCTATGACCTGAACTATTAACCAAAGTCATGTGATGTGAGCAATATTTTTTGCCTTGCAAATCAGGATTATACACTTCCTCTTTTCTCTAACAACACAGTGTCTCCTGAGCTACTGTACAGAAACATTTAACATACGTCTTATTTCATAACCAATATTTACCACACATAACCTAAAGACACAGGCAATAACTTCAAAAATATTGAATCTCCTTTATGGTGATAATATAGCACGACGAGATTTATAAGCTATTTTTTGTAGGCCACTGCAGATTTATACAGCAAATGTATTATTGGAACAACACAATCGTTAACATCAAATGACATTAGTGAATCAGGCGTTTCATTATGACGATGAACCATCAATAGCTGACTGTCATTACCTGAGCTCATTCTGTCTTTATTTGCTAGTGCAAATGTGTTTGATAAACACAGCAGTAAGCAAAGACACACTAATTATAACAAACTTTAATAATTGTAATAAGAGCCCAGTTAATGGAAACACCAGTCACTATTGTGTGACATCAAACGAAACAACGTCTAAACCTCTGTTAATTCTCAATGAGAACTTCTGTAGACCTCTAACAGAAATAAAGTCAGTCTGGTTAGTAATAAGTGAAGCTGGTGATGCTGTTTGTGGGGTTGTTTAATCCTCCTCTGCTGAGATCTTCATAGATTCAGTGTCTTTTATCTTCAGCTGAATTCATTTAAGGCTGTGGCTGCAGTCAGTTGTAGTTCTTGAGTTTCTGTTCGTCTCTTTTTTTCTTCTTTCCTTCAGTGATTTTGCTTGTTAACAAGCTTAGTCAAGCTGAGAGGACTCTATAAATAATTTATGAAGATTTTGTGGCTCAGATAAGGTCCAGTGTGGTTTATTTCTTTGCTCTTGGCTGACATGTGGCATTGCTATGGCCTGCTTTTGGCCCAGATCTGGCAAACAGGAGCGGTCCACCCACATGTGGGCCAGATCATCATTCCTCATGTGCCAGATCTGGGCTGACATTATGTTGCTATCTGGGTTATCTACTGTACACAAATCGTTTCATTGCCATAGTGCAACCCATCAAACATATTTAAATATAGCCTAACCAGCCAAGCTGGTTCAGTCAGTCATGTAAATCACAAGTTTCACTACGTGGTCATACCTTAACTTCAGCTGTGATTTTTTTCCTGCTCCACAAAAACATGGATTATCTTGTCTTTTTTATGGAGAATCACTGTGTAGGAGAACTAGGATTGACCAGCAGCAGAGATGAACCAGGATAAACTGAAGACTACAGGTGATGCTTCAGATGCGTTACAATTTGTTAGGCTGTCAAAATGATGGAAGTCATTTTGAAATATTAGTTTGACATATTATCCACTCAATGTTAATGTTAATTAATATTTTTGATTAAGTCAACGTGTATACATATAATACTATAGTGATATTCAATACTGTAAAATTGCTGGAAATAATCTTTCACTAAGCAAATCGTCATGGGGTGTAGGAAAATGATGGATACAAAGTCCAAATATACATCAATAGCATAAATTATGAGTGAATATTAAAATATACTTTCATCTGTTTCTCTGAAGATGAACAAAGGTCAGGAACAACAAGAGGATGAGTAATTGATGACTGGATTTACATTGTTAGTTTAACTAAAACTATTCACACAGAATGCTTTCTTGCATTTCTTGAGATTCAGTGCTATGGCAAACTCTTTTAATGCTTCTTTGAATGCTTTATTCTTTTAACTTGACAACACGCGCATGTTTACAGATAAACAATTATAGCACACACATATCATGCCTGTTAAAGATTCATTTGGAAAACATCTGTTGTGTAGAAATACAGAGGAACGTTTTTACAGGAAACGAGACATATTGCAGATGAACAAACACCCTAAAACTTAAACTAAAAGCGTGCCTGCCTAATGTTTACCATTAAATGCGTCCTCTATTACAAACCCCACGATGTTGCTGTAACACCAATCATCATTAGTCTGATAAAAATATACTCCGTGATGTGTTTTCACTTCTACTGTGATCAACCAGTCTGGTAACCACAGCCTCCCTTTCCAGACGTCGTCCCGCACGCCGCCTTGCACAGCGCATGGGCTGATGGGACTTGTAGTCAGTGTTGACAATTTAGTTTTCAGACTACCCTAGCAACTTTCTCTTCCAAAAGCACCTAACAACAAATTTATTTAACCATTTAAAAAATGTATTTAACAATTTATTTGTCAACTTTTAGCAACTTCTTTTGTATAATGTGATTGTTGATCAGTTACACTAAGAAAAATATCAAGAAAAATGGAAAAGGTACAAATTCTCCAGGACATTATCCATTATCTGTTGTAACCCTGTAACCCGATAACACAAAATACAATACGTAATTAAAAATGCAGGTAAAAACCTGTGGAAAAATCAATACACACTGCAAAAAAAATGCTACTTAGATATTTTGGCTGGAAACAATTCTTAAATCTAGAAGGATTTTCTAGACAAGTAAAAAAGATTGTCTTGTTTTCAGAAAAAAAAGAAAAGAAAAAAAAGTCAAATTTTAATGAGTTTTTGCTTGAAACAAGCAAAATAATCTGCCAATAGCAAAATAATCTTATTTCAAACAGACAAGATTATTTTGCTATTGGCAGATTATTGCAGTACAGATTTAGAGTGTAGCACACTAACTAACTACTAATACACTTATAACCATAACTGTTCAGAATCTGTAGTTTTACTTGTTTACTAGCTAATAATAAAAAAAACTTAAATTGTAATCGTTCAAAAATGTGTAGGTTTTCAATACTTCAGTGCATTTAAAAAGTTATTTATATTTTAATATGATATTATGCATTTATATTATTTTACAAACAAATCTAAATGAACATGTATAAAATATATATTTTTTGCTGAGATTTGATGTAGTGATTACGTAATGACATCATCACGCAATGACATCACAGTGTCATTTAGCAACAATTAGACCTTCCTTTAGCAACTCCAGATGAAAATTAGTTGACAACACTGCTTGTAGTCATGTTCATTAGTACAGCTTAACTATGGACATGCTTTTGACCAGTCTAAGATCGCAGAACATTGGCAAATGTTTAAAATAAAATAAAAACATAGCCTACTCTAAACTTAAGATAGGCTAAATGAAGACTAGGCTAAATGAAACAAAAGAGGTCAATAAAACTGTAGAAAGCAGACAATAGGTTTCAAAAAACTGATGTACAAATGTCTTTTATAATGAAAAGTAACATGTTTGCTTACAAAGAATGAACACTAGAGGGAGATCCAGCACTAGACAGGAGAGAGAGCATAAGAGAGAAGGTACAAAAATGAACCATGGTTTCACTACTAATAAAACCAAAAAAAACATGGTTACTATAATCCATGGTAATCATGGTCTTGCTACACTAACCATAGTTTAACCATGGTACTTTATGGTTATACAAATGGTAATGAATGCGCCAAAAAAAAACATAGGCTTGCAAAAAAAATAAGCTCCGTCAAAGTCCCTTTCAAGAAAAGTCTGTTCACTCGGCCTCCATATTTGCATCGCCTCCGGGCAGCTCAAACAAGACCAAGTCCTGTCTAAATTAACGGGGGAAACCTGAAATCTCAGAAACTGCTTGCTGAACTCACGATTAATTACATATTTCAAATCAGCAACAAAATCTGAAATGAATGTTTTTTCTTTTGCTCAAATAGCATTTAAAAAGCTTGTTTTTCAGTCTAGACGTTACTAAGCCAGCAAATGCAGTGTACATGGAATAAGACATTTTTAGACGCATGACAAAAAAAGTCAAACTGGTTAGTAATGCATGAAGCTGGTGATGTTGTTTGTGGAGATGATTAATTATCTTCTGAGATCTTGAGAGATTTAATGTCTTTTATTTCAGTTGATTTGATCTTCGGCTGTGTCTGAAGTCAGTTGTATTTCTTGTGTTTCTCTTTTCTTGATAACAGCAGGTGTTCATCACTAATGCTCAATCAGCACTTAATTAATCATATAATTATCTCATAACAGTGTTACTTTAACACTCTTGTAGAGTGGGAGCAAGTCTTAATCAAGCTGTAACTATATGAAAAAGAACAACAATATACTGTGCATCTGTGGTCTGCTCTCCCGATTCAGTGATACTATCAATGATACAGATGATACAATTACACACTCCACAAATCTGTACTTTTTCTCCCCAAATCCTCGTGTTTTTTGTGTTGTTTTACACAGATGCGTTAAAATTTGTTATGTCAAAATGATGAAAATCACTTTGAAATATCACAGGATTCATAAAACTGAGGTACAAATGCCTTTTATAATGGAAAGTATGTATGTTTACATAGATGTTATTACAAAGAATGAACACTAGGGGGAGATATAGCACTCGATAGAAGAGAGCATAAGAGAATTATGAGAATTAGCTAAAATCATGGAATGAAAAAGTGATTGAGATAAACAAGGAACAGAACACACTTTTTGGGTAAATGAATATAAATTATATCATGGTTTTGTCATATATCGTGTTGATGATGGTAATTAAAGCTATTTTTTCCCATTGTTCAGTAAAGTGAACGATGCATCTATTTTTAAGCAACAATAAACACTGATAGCCTTCAATAACCTGATGGACCGTGTGAATCATGCATTAAGAAAGTAAATATAGGGTCCAAGCTTGCTTTAATGTTGACATTAGGAGGCTGTCTGTGCCTATAGGGTGCTTCTCATTTCTTATTTGTGCATCTCGTTTCCTTCGCTCGCGTCTTAGCTCCAGCCCTGTTAGGACATTGTCACAAGGCGTGTTTCCATTAGGAGTATTTTCAATTTATATGGAAACGCACCTAGTGATTTCAACTAGTAGTTTTTTTTATATTTGTTTTTTTTTTACAATCGCTTGGACACATTTCTCAATACTTAGATAATTTTTCAAAGGTCTTTGCTCAGTTCTCGTGACCAGGGGCACGTTCAGGTTCATACCGGTGCACAACGTTTTGGTACGGTTTCCGGGTTGAACGACATGTTTCCTGGAAACGGTGTGCAACAGGGTTTGAGATAGTTTTCTCTTGTTTGGTGGGTGTGTCAAATGTCAGCCCAATCAGCAGCAACATGTATATAAACCACGCGGTATTAAAGATACAGCTCGCACAAGAACTTGGCACCAGGGACGGATTATGACGCAGCGGTGCCCTGGGCACAGACTGAATAAAGGCCCCGCTCAGTTAACCCCAACCCCCCAAAAAAAACAACAACATGTTAACTATATCATGAGATGTCTCGATTCTCAATAAGTAAATGCATTCTGGACCTTTATATCTCACAGACGCACACACATTACAGACACGCACTCGCGCACACATGCGGAGACGCCGAAAGAAACTTGTTGTCAGTGCTGCGGCTGCCCCGCGAATTTATCAATAAAATAGTTTCAATATCAATAAAATAGTGGTGATTTCTCGCGCCGGGGAAGGATGCTCGGGCGAGCGCCGGCCCACTCTCGGCGGTCGATTGGCGGGGCCTGGCCCTACTGGCCTTGCTGGGCCCCGATTGTGGGGTGGGGGGCCTTTGGGTCTCCGGGCCCAGGGCCCGGTCCGCCCTGGTGTGGTCGGCTGCCGGTGGAGCCTGCGGGCTTGCCGCCACGGCACCCTGGGGCGCCTACACTGTGGCTGTCGGAGGTCCCGCCTTCGGGCTCTCCTCTGCCCTTTTTTGGGTGGAGGCCGCGGTTGTCCCTGCGGTGGTTCTCCTGGGGATCCCGTGCCCTGGGGGGCCTCCGGATGTTTGGGGCCCGGGTCTTTTCCGTGCCTGCTTCATGCCTTGCGGGATGGGGCTGTTGTTCCCCACACACACTATTAAACATTTACATGGAGGAACCTTATGAACACAAGCGCGCTCACACACACAGGTGTACACTCAAGCATTCACATTGGTGTAAAAACAGGTGCTCACAGACACACATTGTCTTGATCTGCTGTTGCTTCAAAACTTATTTTGTAATATTAGTTATGTGTGCTGCTCAATAACATTTAACATTTAGAATTTATTGTGATTTATACAGATGTTGGTTGTTGCTGCAGTCTCTTTGATGTTGTGTCTTCGGTTGTTTTCTCTTTTTGTCAGCAGGTATTGAAGCAAATTGTCTGTTTTTTTTTGTTGTTTTTTTTTCTCTCTCTCTATCTATCCCCCATTCTCCTTTTTTCTCTCTCTCTCTTCCCCTTCTTTGTTGACTTTCCCCACAACCTTTTTTTTTTTTTTTCTCTTTCCTCTCTTCTTTCTCTCTCTTGTTCTCTCTGTCCCCTGGTCTTGTCTGTCACAGTGTGGTTAAGTAAAAGGGTATATAAAATTAAATTAATTAATTAATATTAAAAAAAAAAAAAAAAATATATATATATATATATTTAATTAAAAAAAAAAAAGAAAAAAGGCTGTGAATTATGATAGTATAGCCATGCATATGTACTGTCATGTGTTATCTGTGCTACTGACAGGCCCAAAAAAATAAAAAAATAAAAAAAAAATAAAAAAAAATAAAAAAATAAAAAAAATAAAATAGTTTCGCAGTTGAAAAGCTACATAAAATTTCTCAGTAGCGAGGTTCTTGAGGCAGTTCAACTTAAAGATGTGTTATTAGACGCTGCTGCTGAACATTGAGAGATGCGCAGATGCTGGTATTCACACGCGCTTAATCTCTCTCTCTTTAATAAGTGTTAGACTGCATTAATAACTGCATTAAGCTGCATATCAATGGCTCAAACCCCTCTTATTAGCTCTAAAATGTTGTTTTGGAAATTGCAATGGAAGGTTTATGAGGTGCGCAAGAAATTAGTTCAACACACGAGATTTCAGGATGGAAACATGACAAATGTCTTGAAATAAATCATCATAACAATGTCTTGATATGTGGTTGTGACTCCAAGTCGTTAAAATTATTACAGAAATAATGCACTCCCGAAGGCTAGATATTAATGGAACGGTCTTTCTGCATTCGATTTTTATTGACTGAACGCAAGCGCTTATTGCGATAGAAAACACTGTAATGGTTTCCACTGATAATTATTATTATTTTTATTTTTTTTGCTGGTGTAGTACTATTATATAGGCCTATTAGTAAGGAAGAGGGGCCCAAAATATAATTTTGCCTATGTCACGATAAAAGGTAAATCCGGCAAAATAGCATTTACATTATCAACATTATCATTGACTTTAGTCAAGCCAGAATTCAAGCACTCTCAAAAACTCCCATTAATCACTGAAGTTGCTTACATTGTGAAATGAATATCTTGCATACATCGTACTCACATCTGTAGGCCCTACTTTGTTGTTTCTGATGAGAGAAATCGGCAGAGAGCAGAATTCATTCAGGGAGCGCTCACACTGAATAAAACAGCTGTTTCAGCGATGACTCATCTGAACGCCTCTTATTGGCCATTGTACTCATAAGCTGTCACAACACACTCTCAGGAACAGGGAAACCAGGAGCTTCTTCCAAACTTAGAATTTATTAATAAACACAGGGATCGCGGGAGACACAATACACACACCAAATGATGTTAAGACTGGACACAGAGGCAGGGAAACAGGGTTTTTAAAGGGGAGACTAAACTAGATAAATGAATGACACAGTGCTGGGAACTAATCAACTACTAATGACAAACAAGGACAGGAACAGGAACTAACCAAATATGGGCACAAGAGGGAGGGACACACAGGACATGGGGAACACAGGTCTGACATAAACTCAACAGAAGCATGTGTGATTGGTTATAATGCGCAGTGCTGTAGGGGAGAGTGGGGGCGGTTGCAACACTTTTTACATTTCCTTCAGTTTCTCAGCGACTGTTTGTATTAGAAAGACAATATATATATATATTAAACCCATATATGTCACCTACCTGCCCATACTGTTGCAAAATGTGTACATGTGATGATATGAAAGTAATTTGTACTTAAATGGACCCTGAAAAATGTTGCAACTGTCCCCATATATGGGGACAGTTGCAACAGTACCGAGGGGCAGTTGCAACAGTCATTTAGATGTAATAAAACTCATACTTCGGCATCATTTTTCAAATCTTTTCTTAGTTTATTTGAGACCAGAGTTCACTGAGTTAACTTATTAAAGTAAAAAAAACAAGTACACAACCATGTAACACCTTTGTCAATCCCACAAACTGATGTAGGCCCTAACAATTTCATAACACCACCAAAAGAACACAAACTGATTATTTCATAGCATCAAGTATTCACAATTCCCCATCTGACTCACAATTGTGGCAAACGTAAATGGAACCACCATCAGTTCAGGCTTCATGAGCCCATGCCTTGCACTGCCAACATTGAAGCCACACCTCGCTCGGTCTGGAGTAGCTGTCACGAATCCTGGCCATGAACTTCCGCCCAATAGCCACCAGAGGTCACTCACCCATCACATTGACTTTGACACCACACAGACAGTTACAGATCACTCAAAGATTGCATTTCCCATCATCCACTGCACCAACACAGCTGTTCGCACTGAACACGCACACTCCTGAGAACAATCTCGCATTACCTTGATTGCACCGCTTATCACACTATATAAGCCTTGGACTTCCTCTTCCTGATGCCGAGTATTGATCTGCGTTTAGCACTCCCTTAGTGTTAGCTGCCTTACTAAGCCATTCTGTGTAGTTCCAGTATTGTATGTGCTTATCATTGCCCTAGCTGATAGCTACTCTACGGAGCCCACCCAGTTGTTAGTCTTTCCTTGATAGTTTTCCCGTGTTTGACTTCTGCCCTTGTTTCCTGGATTTACCCTTAGCCTAGCCCTTTGGACTCTGTTTGCACCTCATTTGGATTATTGCTTGTGTACCTGTATTATCTCTCTGCCTTGCCCTATTGGATATTGTTCGCCGATCGTCGACCCACGCTTGCCCTAGGATTACTCTCTGCCTTGTCTGTGTTATACCCGTTTGCCACTGTCCGACCCTGCCTGTGTTTTGACCATGTCTCATAATAAAAGCTTGCATATGGATCCTCACGTCTCGTCAGCCCCGTTACAGAATACTCAGCCACACAAGGATCCAGCGGCTTTTCTAAAGAACCCTGGCCAGGTATGGACCCCTTTGATCAGCTGCTTGACCTGCGACAAGGGAATTCATCCATTGAGGAGTACATCACTCAATTCTGTGAGTTGTCTGACAGAGTACCTTTTGATGAGGTTGCATTAAAAGACATTTTTCGTTTTGGACTAAGTGAGCCCGTAAAATCATGGTTACCTGAAGGACAGATTAATGTTAGTTTAAAGGATTTTACACACTATGCTTTGCTGTGTGCTGGCTCTTCGTTCACTGTGGGTGTCACGGAAGAGGAACGCGACACAGGGGCTGTAACTGAGATGGTGGACAAAATGGCGGCCACAACAACACCCCGTAGCGTCATTGCTGCCAGTCAAAAGCCAGGTCAAGTCGCCGCTGATGTTAAAGAGCCAAGTCAAGCCACAGCCTATGTTAAAGAGCCAAGTCAAGTCACAGCCAATGTTAAAAGGTCAAGTCAAGCTACAGTTGATCGTCACGAGTCAAGCCAAGCGACAGTTGATCGTCACGAGTCAAGCCAAGCGACAGTTGATCGTCACGAGTCAAGCCAAGCCACAAATGATTGTCACGAGTCAAGCCAAGCCACCAGTAATCATCACAAGTCAATCCAAGCAACAGTTGATCGTCACGAGTCAAGCCAAGCCACAAGTGATCGTCACGAGTCAAGCCAAGCCACAGTTGATCGTCACGAGTCCAAACAAAGCACAGCTCTCCAGCCAGAGTCACACCTCGTCTCAGCTCATCATCCAGAGTCATACCAAGCCACTGTGGATCATCATGAACTCACCCAACTCACAGCTCTCCAGCCAGAGTCACACCTCGTCTCAGCTCTCCAGCCAGAATCACACTTCGTCTCAGCTGACCAGCCAGAGTCACGCAACATCACAGCTGACCAGCCAGAGCCTCTTCACGTCTCGGCTCCTCAGCCAGAGCCTCTTCACGTCTCGGCTCCTCAGCCAGAGCCTCTTCACGTCTCAGCTCTTCAGCCAGAGCCTCTTCACGTCTCCGCTGAGCTGCCAGAGTCTATCCCACCCAGAGATTTAAGGTCAGTCCTTCGAGTTCCCTGTTTGATATCCAGCGTGAGGGATGCACCGCTGGTGTCTGTACGCACTGCTGGTATCCCCAAGTCCACTCACTTTGGCCCTCTTGTCCCTGAACTCATTCCCCTGTTCGAAGCGCTTCCCATGATGGGGATTGCTTTGTGTTGCGTTTGGGCCGCGTACACCACCACTGAACTGCCCGAGGTGGCGAAGTCCACTATAATGTCTCCAGAGGTGGCGGCTGATGCTGCAGAACCTCAGGGGGTAGTGATACTCGCTGCTGTGCTCTCTGAAGCGATGGCACTCGCTGCAGCTTCTTCAGAGGTGGTAGCACATGCTGCAGTACCTCCTGAAGCGGCGATGCTCGTTTCAGCTCCTGGTATGGTGGTGGCGCCCAGCAATGTACTCTCAGCCTGTCATGTTGCGGTTAAAGAGACAGTTACTGAACTCTACCCGTCTTCTGAGGATACCACTGTAGAACCTCCAGAGGTGTCAGTGGTACCCTCCTATGAATCCTTGTCTTGCCTAGTCACGGCTATGGAGGCCGCCTGTGATTCCTTGTCCTGCCCAGTCACGGCTATGGAGGCCGCCTGTGATTCCTTGTCCTGCCCAGTCACGGCTATGGAGGCCGCCTGTGATTCCTTGTCCTGCCCAGTCACGGCTATGGAGGCCGTTTGCAAACCCCTGTCCTGCCCAGTCACGGCTATGGAGGCCGCCTGTGATTCCCTGTCCTACCCTGTCACGGTTATGAAGGCCATCTATGAATCCTCATCCTGCCCAGTCACGGCTATGGAGGCCGTCTGTGATTCCCCGTCCTGCCCTGTCACGGCTAGGGAGGCTGCCTGTGATTCCCAGACCTGCCCTGCCACGGCCCCTGAGACCATGAAGGCTCTCCCTGTGTTGTCTGTCTCTGTTTCCCCCAGATCTCAGATTCTGCCATGGTTTCCTGCCCGGTCTGCTTTCCTGTGGTGGTCTTCTGCTTCTGTCTGGTGGTCTACTGTTCAGGTCTGGTGGTCTTCTGCTCCGCCCTGGTGGGCACTGGTCCCGTCTGTTCCGCCCTGGTGGGCTCCGGTTCCATCCGTTCCGCCCTGGTGGGCTCCGGTTCCGTCCGCTCCGCCCTGGTGGGCTCCAGGTCCGTCCGCTCCGCCCTGGTGGGCTCCAGGTCCATCTGCTCCGCCCTGGTGGACTCCAGGTCCGTCTGCTCTGCCCTGGTGGGCTCCAGTGCCATCCGCTCCGCCCTGGTTTCCTGCTCTGCCGACTTTGCCTTGTTCCACAGCCACTCCACTTCCACATGGACCTGGCCCTCCGTCCCTCCCCCTGTTCCGCCTCCGCTCCACCGCCCTCCTGGATTATTTAGGAGCGTCTGGAAGCCGCTCCTTGGGGGGGGGGGGGGCTATGTCACGAATCCTGGCCATGAAATTCCGCCCAATAGCCACCAGAGGTCACTCACCCATCACATTGACTTTCACACCACACAGACAGTTACAGATCACTCAAAGACTGCATTTCCCATCATCCACTGCACCAACACAGCTGTTCGCACTGATCACGCACACTCCTGAGAACAATCTCGCATTACCCTGATTGCACCGCTTATCACACTATATAAGCCTTGGACTTCCTCTTCCTGATGCCGAGTATTGATCTGCGTTTAGCACTCCCTTAGTGTTAGCTGCCTTACTAAGCCATTCTGTGTTTTTCTGTTTAGTTCCAGTATTGTATGCGCTTATCATTGCCCTAGCTGATAGCTACTCTACGGAGCCCACCCAGTTGTTAGTCTTTCCTTGATAGTTTTCCCGTGTTTGACTTCTGCCCTTGTTTCCTGGATTTACCCTTAGCCTAGCCCTTTGGACTCTGTTTGCACCTCATTTGGATTATTGCTTGTGTACCTGGATTATCTCTCTGCCTTGCCCTATTGGATATTGTTCGCCGATCGTCGACCCACGCTTGCCCTAGGATTACTCTCTGCCTTGTCTGTGTTATACCTGTTTGCCACTGTCCGACCCTGCCTGTGTTTTGACCATGTCTCATAATAAAAGCTTGCATATGGATCCGCACGTCTCACGTCTCGTCAGCCCCGTTACAGTAGCTCTCCAAACAGACAATGCAAAAATCTTCTTCTTTCTCAGTCACTGTCCTTCTCTGTATGCTTTTTCTTCTCGGTTTTGGTTTGTTGGCTTGTTTCCAGTGTGTTTTTTTTGTCAGTTTTCTCTTAACTTTTGTTGGCTTTCGCTTAACTCTTGCTTTCTCCCTCTCCAAAGCCTCCTTTTCGGGGGTGTCTGTCAAGATGGCCGATTTGCATTTTTCCCTACCGTTTGCTTTTGTTATCTTCCGTGGTCCTGCTCTGGGGTGAGGTCTCAGGTGAGAACTCAGATTGCACTGGAGGAACTGTAGTAGAAGCAGAAGTCCCAGCATGCACTGGAGGAACTGCAGAAGAGGCAGAAGTCCCAGCGTGCACTGGAGAAACTTCCAAAGGAGCAGATGTCCCAGCTTGCTCTGGAAGAACTGGTGGTGGCGGCCGGTCTGTCACCAAAGATGGTGCAAAGTCACTGTCTTTGAATTTATCTCGGTTATAAGGCCAAATTCTTGGACAGTTGTGACCCCGGTCTCATCCATATTCCAGATGTCCTTCCCTTCAAATTTGTTTTTGTCAAGCACATTTGCAAGATTGTTGTAAAACAAGGATACATTGTGACGGTTGAAGCTTGTGTTCCGTGTGAGACTGGTAGCTTGAGGGCACCGTATAGACAGACTGGGCTGTCTTTTCATGAACCCCATAAACCAATCCCGGCCAGCCAGAGAGCACTCATTCCAGGTTTCAGGGTAGGAGCACTTGTAATAGACAGCCAGTTGGAAGGCCAATCGACAAACCTGCGAAATGGATGGTAAATGAAAATGGAGGTGGAATGGTAATTTCTCTTATCTTATTATTTCACAGTCTCAATATTCTTATATAATTCTCCCTACCAGCCCTCCCTTTAAGCCTACACTCTGCTTTAATACCTTCATCATGCTTACCTCTTTAGTGCTGAGACCATAGAAAAGATCAGCTGCTCTTTTTAGGTATTCTGCCAGGCTATCATCCTGTTGGACTGAGAAGACCCTCCTCGGGGTCCAATAACCTGTCCTCATCTCCTCTCCTGGACATAACCTCTCTCTCTTTTTAATAAAGCGATAGAGGGTTGTGTGGCAAATTGAATACTCTTTTACCACAGACCTCACTGTCCTCACTGCACAGAATAAGTAGAGGGACACCCCTATCTGTTATCCTTTTCCTGTCTCGTGGTATACTGAAAAAACAGAACAGAAAATGTAGGATACACTGCAGCCTAGTTTGACTTTTAAAAAAGCAATTTGCTGAAATACAAAGAGGAGACACCTGGCTATTGAAATATGTTCTTTATCAAACCACTGATTTGCCTTTTATAAAAAAAAATTATCTAATTGTCATTATTATTGTCATGAGGGACAGTTGCAACACCATGTGGGGACAGTTGCAACAATGCGTTACAACTGTCCCACCCCCTGGCAGCCATCTTAAAACTAGTGATGCTAGCCTAACAAATTAGCTTGAACACATTGTACCTAAGTCTGTTAAGAGCTAAGAAACTGCACATTCAAACTATAAAGATCAATACTTAAACAGTTTAGACATTATGACAAAAAATCTAGTTGTAAAAAAAGTTACTTTTTTACCTTGAATTTCAGTTCTCCCATAAGGTCACATGTGGCTGTTAACTTCCAGAAAGAAGGAGGGGCATACTGAGCATGTGCAGTAGGAGTGTCATGACTCCAGCTCATTCCTGATTGGATAAATCAGCAATGTTGCAACTGCCACACCTTGCAACTGTCCCCACTCTCCCTCTACCTAAAAACGCAGCTGTCTGGCTCCGTGCCATCCAGCGAAGTCGAGCGATGCAAATTTGAATTTAGCAGCTGATGATGTGCCGCACTGAACGATCTAATCACACCGTGTGAGCGTTTATCAAATATAAAAAATATTAATCGTTTATTTTCTGTCTTTTGGAAGCTGCATTCAAAATTCACTTGCCTCAAAAATCTGAGGGGGCACGGTTTTAGGCTGGGCCCCCCTCTGGTCCAGTGCCCGGTAGGCCCGTGCGTTAATCCGTCCCTGCTTGGCACAATGGGTCCAAGTCATTTAATATGTGTCCGCTGCTCGGTATATGCAACAATTGAAGATATTAGAAGACATGTTTGTCGTAACACATTTTTATAGTATAGTTTTATAGTAACAGCATATCAACATGATGATGATGAATTTGTGAGGTAAATGTAATTAACATCAAAATACATTCACAAGAGCAAGTATATTGTTTGCACATGTTTATTTACATTAAAGGCAAAATAAGTGAAATAATAAGAGCACAAGTATAGATCTGGAACTTCTTTAAGTCTGTCTAAATATGTAGTGATTGCAATGTCTTCTGGTCCATATCCTTTCAAGACGTGCTAGACACTGATTAATGTAACTAAAAATACTATACAAAAATATATTTTACTATTGTATTGTGGAGTGACACTTTCATAAACATTTCTATACTCCTCTGATTATATATTGGTAAATATTACAATATCATAGCACAACAACAGTGATCAGCAATAATAATAAGCCTATACTCACAATAAAAATAATAAGGTCATATAGATCATAGCACAGTCTCGGAGGTAAGAAGTGGATTATCCTTCATCTGACATGTTTGTCTTTTCATCCTGAAATGCGAGGCAAATGTTGGATCACAATAATTAGGAACCACAGTTTCCACAAATCCCTCGATTGGGATGTTCTCTTTTATTCTGGACGGCAGTGACTGTAGCATCGAGCGTATTTTGCAATAGGCTATTAAACACGTATTTATACCGATTTCATCAGGCTCGGAAAATTCTTCAAAAAGAGCACAAAGAATGATCTCAGCTGCCATAGTTGCAACTCTTGTGTCATCAGAACAGTGTTCAACGCACAACCGTTTCCGTTTAATAAACGTTTTGCACCGTTTTTTCATCTTGGCACAGCTGTTAATTTCACATTTAAATGCACTAAAACTACCAAAACACGTCATACAGGCGTGTTTGAAGTGTTGTTACAAATGTTGATACAAATCAACTCATTCTTTCATAACTCTAGCAAAGGCTTTTAACCAACAAACACATTTTATCACTCATCAATGACCTAAAAACACTCACAACAGGTAGCATATACAGTGTTTGCTTTAGTAAAATGTCTTTATAAAACAAGAATGACACTTGTCATGACACTGCTGCTTATAATTCAGTGCAGGCTGTTACTTGTTTACATGACAGTAAAAAAAAAAAACACTTTGTCTTCTTTTGTAGAGATGTGTAGAGAATGAAATTGAAAGACAAACTTGTGAAGGTGTTACATCTAACTGCTCTGACAGTATCTGATTTTTTAGATTCATAATATATTTCAATATAGTATTAGTAGCAAATTGTTGCCTTGTTCATTCATTGCACTGGGATTTGAACTTAGGTTTAAACATTTTGAAAAGAGTATGTGGACATTTGCAAATTGGCTTGAATAGTACATAAAGTTGGCTTTGTTTGTGTCTCCGTGAGAAAAGAATTCCTGTAAATTGAAAGATTGCCATTATTGAATGCATTTTGCACCAAAGTTGTGATAAATAAACAACAGTTTAGCAGACAGTCTTTGTAAAAAAACTGTGACTGTGTGTGTGTGGTTTCCAGGTTACACTGAGACACTGAAGGGCTTAACCTGTGATGAAACCACAAAACAGCACTGCTATAACAGCTGAAGCAGCGGACCATACCTTAAAGGATCCCTCGCTAGTCTAACTCCTCTCTAGCACTAAATTGGGCTGCTCATAACACAAGCTATAGACAGAGTATCTGAGTTTATGTAACAGCTGTGCAGTTCGAAACCTCACTTTCAACTCAGGGAGGATGACAAATTAGGTTTTTGAAGCACAACACAGTCATGACAGGATTGCTATAGAGGCAGAGATGGGTAGATAAACCTGTTATACAGACCAGAGCCTAGTGGAGCTGTGGCTTATCAGATCCCCCAAGCAGAGTGTGTTGGTGTCTCGGGCTCATTGAGTGTCCCGGTGTGTGCATGTTTGTGGTTTTGCGTGTGAAGTTTAGATAGTTTCCTCCTGGAATTTTTCTGCCCATGGACCCACGCCCTTTCCACATGCAGTTGGTTACACTTCCCCACCCAGAACCAGGTGCACTCACACTCAGAATTTAATTGAACTAAAAATAGACAAGCAAACAGGCTAAGTAAAAAAATAAGAACATATAAAAACAAAAACAATTACAAAATACAAATTAAATTAACAGTAGTTTAAGTTTTCCAGGTAGACCTAACAGTATATTTAGGTAGCCTACAGAATTACTACAGAAACACACACACACACACAGATTGGTATTGGTGGTTTGCAGGGTTTACTCTCATAGGTGTAATGGGTTTTACTGTACACCAGCCCTACACCTAAAAACAGCATTTTAAGCTTTTTGAATTACGGGGACATAATCAGTGTCCTCATAATAAAACACCTTCATATTGTAATACCTCTGCTCTGTCATACCGATGTCACTATACAAATGTGTGCCCCATGAATGAATCACCCAAACCAGTTACAAGCTCGCGCGCGTGTGTGTGTGTGTGTGTGTGTGTGTGTGTGTGTGTGTGTGTGTGTGTGGAGGCAGAAAGGCGGGGATATGTTAAACTCCGGCAACATCTCTCTGAATCTTTCAGAAACAGTCAGTCTGGTCTTCACTCTCACAGGTAGCGTGCGCAGTTTGACATTCAGACAGCCTGCTCAACCCTGACAGTTGTGTTGATTAATGACAAAACCGTGGAGATCGTTACCTTTAAACCTTTCAACACAATGCGAAGAGAGTTGATCGTTTGTCTTTGGATGTTGTAATAAAAAAAATAAAAAACATTAATTCATTAGCCATTCACTGTTCATCCATGCAAATTTCGCAGATGAATTCCCCTCGAATCTCATTGGAACAATCTACATGTGCCCACTTTTGGCACCCCTCACACCTTATCCAGTCCCCCCCACTAACTGAAAATAACTCCCCACAGTAGAGGCATTCTGTATCATCTTTCTTCTTCACTTCAGCTGCGCTTTTGCGTTTAACTTTTTTTTGTGTGCCTTTGTTTTGTGCAGCTATCTTGTCCTCCAACATTTTTTTATATGGTGAGGAGGTCAGCACAGCTGTAGATTCACATGCCCTCTTTCGTGGCCTCTTGTTTTTTATTCTTGGCCTAGGGGACAGCTCTTCTAGAATTGAGGAGTGTGACTGACTCGGTCCTTTAAAAAGGAATAAAAAATACATTAGAATACAGAAACCCACTGGGGCCTGTCAAAAGAACACACACACGCACACACATACAAACACAAAATTTAGTGATGAATAAGATGATGATGATGATGACAATGACAGTAGCCTAACAGTAATAGAGGTTGTAATACAAATTAAATGACCAGCTAGAGTGTGTTTTCAAGTGACTGGAAGGCAAATTATAGTAAGCTCTTTAAAATACATAGTTTTTTTTACCATGTTCAGCTGGCCTCTGGAGGCTTGTCCCAGGTTGTGGTTGGGAGTGGGCGCTAGTGCTGGGGACCAGGACCACGGATGATCCACTGGGGCCTGACACACACACACACACATACACACGCACACAAGCACACACACACACACACACACACACACACACACACACACACATACGCACACACATAATTTAGTGATGATGAAGACTATGATGACAATGACAGTAGCCTAACAGTAATAGAGGTTGTAATACAAATTAAATGACCAGCTAGAGTGTGTTTTCAAGTGACTGGAAGTTTAATTAAGCTCTTTATATAGCCTAGTTTTTCTTACCATGTTCAGCTGGCCTCTGGAGGCTTGTCCCAGGCTGTGGTTTACCAGCACTTATCTCTTCCTCAATCTCCCTGCTGTCCTCGAGGGTTGGATCTGGCTCCTCAGTTACTTCGGCTCCTTCAAAGTCTTCATCTTTGTAGACGGTCTTGTCAACAGGCCACATCTCACAGGCCTTGAAACCCTTTTGGCCCCTCCCCACACACGCTGAAGCTGAGTAGGCTTTATCGAAAAGCCCACACACAGCATAAATATCTATTCGTTGTCCTGGGTGAGAGGTCATCCAGTTATCTGCAGCTGTGTTGTATTTTGCCTTAAAAGACTTGAAAAAGGTGCGGTCTAATGGCTGCATCTTGTGGCTGCAGTGGGGTGGGATGGTAATCATTATCACCCCACGCTCTCTCGCAAGCAACACAGCCTCAAGGGTCTTATGCGAGTGGTGGCCATCCAATACCAGAATGTGAGGCCTCTGAGGAGTGCATCCAATGTTGTCATAAAAATGTCTCAGCCACTGGAGAAACAGTGTACTGTCCATCCACCCTGAGTCAGTCACTCCACCGATCGATCCTGCTGGGGCACCACACAGCAGGCGCTCATTCATTCTTTTTCATGGAATAATGAACAGTGGTGGTACAAACTGCCCATTGCCGTTCATGGAACAGGCAGCAGTGACAGTAAAGCCTCTTTCTGCACTTGTGACTCTTGCCACCTGCCTCTTCCCCTTTGAACCAACAATTTTGTTTGGCTTCTGTACATTCTGGACACCCACCTCATCCATATTCCACAGACGGGTGGGGTCAACGTTTTCACCAAGCCTATGGAGCTCATCCTCATAAATACGGAAGAACAGGTCCACCTTCGGTCTGTTGAACCCCACCATCCTAGAAATGCTCGTCGCCTGTGGAGTCCTGACAGACAGGGTTCCTTGTCTTCTTAGAAAATTATAGAACCAGTCTTTCCCTGCCATCTTGCGCTCTGAATTAAAACAATGGTTCAAGCCTAACCTCTCTGCCAGGTCATAGGCCAGCCTCCTTACATCAATCGTTGAAAGCCCAAACAATGCCCTCTCCATTGATTGAATGTGCTCAGTTAACTGGAGCTCGAATGATGACGTAAAAACTGCTTTGCGGCCTAAACACTTTGATCCAGGCTCCAAAACTTTTTTATCCCTATGCCGCCTCAAGGTCTTTGGGGGGACTCCAAATTGATGGGCTGCAGCCTTCAAAGCAGTTCCCTCTTCAATAGCTCTGATGGCATTTTGTAGAGCTTGCTCTGTATAAGCACCACGGTTACTTTTTCTCTTATATGTCCGCATCTATATGGAGAGAAAAAATATATATATGAGGTTGAGATTTCTACACTAGGCCTTTATGGGGTTGACAATTGATGTATTTGTTCACCACTATCACCAAGACAAACAGAAAACCCTAAATAAATATTAAACTTATAAATTTGTATATTTATGTAGTGAAATATATTCAATAAATGCATTAAAAGCCACTATGTTTTATCATTGGGTCACCTAACCACCTTCCATCAGTGAGCTAACTGTGCTATCAAGCTAGCCTAATGCTCACTTGAGGTATTTTTTTTATTTTGTTCAAATATTTTGATTTTACCACCTAGTTATACTGCATTAAGTGTAAAACAAAGGATTTGATAGACAGAAATATGTTATTATAGTAATTATGATAGAGAGAAACTATACCCTCTGGGGGGTGTTTTACCCCACAAGCTATGACTTTTAAAAAAAATAAAAATAAATTTAAATACAATTATATTCTTTATAAATAACATATCCTCTCAAACTACAGACTTCACTATTCATCTATCATACATCACTGTGATATCCTGCAGAACAATATTCTCTTAAACACTTGTTTACTAATATCTGAAAATTATAGCACTTACCACGTAATCCTCTTCTCTTCAAATACGTCGCTGGTGTCAGCTTCTCCAAGGAGATTTGTTTATCCCCGTTGTCAACGTAGTGCATAGCAACAGTGAAAATGTATCTTGACTCCCTCTAGTGGTTATTTTGGGAAAAACAGGTGGGGGGCGTTTTCCCCCACTCTACCTATAGGCTAAATACCAATAAAGTGTGGGTATATGATTTTATCAGTGTTTTTGATCAAAATGACTCAAGATAACAGTGCGACTACACTAAAAAAGCTTTACTGTTATAAAAACATAGATTTGTGAGCATTATTGGAATTGAATTGTTAGAATAAACAAGCAACACACCTTGTGCTTGTCATCACAGAATCTAACCAATCAGAATAAAGTGTCGTCAGCGAGGCTCTCGCAGCTGATTTTGAGCAACTGCAGCACCTGACCTCGGCGGCTGGTCTCGTTTTGCTCTAGCGGTACTTTGATGGCACATGTGATCGTAAGGTGGCTGCAGCGCTGATCAAAGTCGGACAAATGTTCTAACCAGAATGCATTGCTTTTGTCAGGCTGCAGCCGATCTTTGCAGTAGCCCCTCACTGCAGAACAAAGATCCAGGGGGCGGGGTTGGATCCACATCCAGGGGGTGGAGATTGGTAGGTTTAGGGGTGGGGATGGGTGGATTTAGGGATCAGGGGGTGGAGACGGGTAGGTTTAGGGGTGGAGATGGGTAGGTTTAGGGGTGGGGATGGGTGGATTTAGGGATCAGGGGGTGGAGATTGGTAGGTTTAGGGGTGGAGATGGGTAGGTTTAGGGATCAGGGGGTGGAGACGGGTAGGTTTAGGGGTGGAGATGGGTAGGTTTAGGGGTGGGGGTGGGTGGATTTAGGGATCAGGGGGTGGAGACGGGTAGGTTTAGGGGTGGAGATGGGTAGGTTTAGGGTGGAGATGGGTAGGTTTAGGGGTGGGGATGGGTGGATTTAGGGATCAGGGGGTGGAGATTGGTAGGTTTAGGGGTGGAGATGGGTAGGTTTAGGGGTGGGGATGGGTGGATTTAGGGATCAGGGGGTGGAGACGGGTAGGTTTAGGGGTGGAGATGGGTAGGTTTAGGGGTGGGGATGGGTGGATTTAGGGATCAGGGGGTGGAGATTGGTAGGTTTAGGGGTGGAGATGGGTAGGTTTAGGGGTGGGGATGGGTGGCTTTAGGGATCAGGGGGTGGAGACGGGTAGGTTTAGGGGTGGAGATGGGTAGGTTTAGGGGTGGAGATGGGTAGGTTTAGGGGTGGGGATGGGTAGATTTAGGGATCAGGAGGTGGAGACGGGTAAGTTTAGGTCTATGTAAGGTGGGAGGAGTTGGATCTAGATCCAACTCCGCCCCCTGGATCTTGTGTTCTGCAGTAAGGACCTTCTCGATCTTTGCGGCGCCGCATAAAGTCGATCACACTTCTTGTTTTACACCAGAAGGAACCTGCTCTGTTTTCTGCTCTGTTTTCTCTGCCTGCATGTTGTCAGCTTCCTCTTTGCTCTGCGATGTATTTTCCACTGCGTGAGAACATGTGTGAGAGCAGCATTGTTTGTCGGGGATGGCAACAGTAACTAAGGGGTCTTTGCAAACTGTCAATTGCTAAATTTGTTTCCTGTGTACAATATACATTTATTTCTACATGCCATGTTTATTATGTAGCCTATGTCTAATGAATGCTCTGTGGTGTTTATATTGACTGACTGTGTGTATGATCTAAAAGTTTTGTTTGGTTTTAAGAACAGGTGAAATTGTTTTGTTGAGTGTTTGATTTTGCCAGAAAAGGCATTATTTTTTAAAGTGTAAATATATATGATTGCATCACTTAAAAATGTTTTGAGTAACAAGGAAATTTTTCTTCCTTGCATTTCTGTCTAGTAGCCTTCTTTGTAAAAAAGAAAAGAAAAAGAAAAAAAAGCCTACTGAATACAAGTAAAGTCATCTTTACTTCTATACCACTTCATACAAAACAGATATTTCAAACCAGTTTAAGAAATTCAAATTCTGCTGTAAAGCGGCTCTAACCAGCCAATAGTGTCAATCTACAGCTCAGGTTTGTTGAATGTTGAGTTTAGTTCAGTAACCGCAACCGTATACAGTGTATTTTTTTGCACATGTAGCCTATGTGAGAGCAGTGACAAACTCCAGTCCAGTGCCCACAAGCAAGAGCGGAGGTTTGCTTTTGACATTGCTGGAGACATAAAACCAAACCCCCAACCCAATCCAATCATTCTTGCATTTTTGATAGACCTCTGACAACAGTTTAATGTCACCTAAAGTCTTTATTTATAGCTTATGGTAGCCAACATATTTATAATTCATATACAGTTTTTATTATTATTATTATTAATATGTTTAACAGACAATTACACAATTTTGATTTTGTGAACCAACAACATCAGCATCAGATGGTGTCTTTATCACACATCACTTTATTTTAATATTAATCGACCCAGGATGATTCTGAAAGAAAACTCTGTTGTTGCTGTAGTAACGGAAGTTTCATGCACATTTGATTGACAGATAAACCGCACGCTCTTATTTCAGTGTTGTTTTTTATTATGTGGATATTTCAGCTTGATTTGTACATTCAGTTGAACAACATTATTTTAAAGTTAAAGACTGTCCGCCGAGACTCAGAATGCATGCCACTTACATTTACCATAAAATCCACATTATATTTGCCCCAAATTATTGTTAATGTTCATAATGACTTTATTCTAGGCTGGAAGAGTGTGTATCTTTCCGCACAACGTTTGTCTTTCTGTCTGTAGCCTATAATAGCCATAGGTCATGCTTTCTCTTTCCATTTGCTCTGTTTTGTCAAACACCGTACTTCAAACTCATCGATGCACCTTTGTTAATTCCTGAAGTGAACTTTTATATTTACTGTTTTAGACTGCTGTCTTGAATTGGGTGCAATACCTGCCAGTTGTTCTAAATGCGGCGCTGCGCTTCTGGTCCGGTGTGCGACTACATTCCTCCCATAAATACGCGTCCTTGAAAGCGCACAGTTTTCTAACTTATTTACTTTAACTTCTTAGGTATAATATCAATGGTATGACCTTTCAGATGCATCTGAAATTACCAAAACATATACATAAATTTAATTGTTTGATCAAAATTATTGCTAGTAGGGACAGTTTGGTAGTCGCTGGATATTGGTAGGGACACGTCCCTTGCGTCCCCCCCTAATTCTACGCCCCTGCACACAAAATGACAGTTACATTATGCAAAAACAATTTTTATAGGAGTTAAAATATTTTTGAAAGAAGTGTTTGCTTTTGCAAGAGATAGGTAGTTTTTGTATGTTGTGTGCATGTTTGTGGTTTTGTGTGTGAAATTTAGATATGCCTACACCTCAGTGTCCGCACACCCAACGGCCGTCTTTTATAAAAAACAGAACTGCTTTGAAATGGCATATAAGTGTCTGTTAGAAGTTTGATTCTGTGAGGAGTGTTAAAGGGATAGTTCACCAAAAAATGAAAATGCTGTCATCATTTACTCACCCTCAGAGGTTCTCTTCAAATTTCCTTCCTGCTTTTTCGTGTATAGAATCCTCACCTCAAACGACGAAGGGCGAGGTTGTTGAGTCAGTGGTAGTGTATCTGACAGACTTACCCAATTCAGTGTCATCCCGTAGGTAGCGCACAACTCACGCTCCTCTACACTGACATTTCGGTTGATTAAGAACAAAACCTTTTCTGTTTCAGTGGAGATCATTACCTTTAAGAATGCGAAGCAAGTTGGTCGTTTGTCTTTGGATATTTCTCACTCATGGTAAGTGTTTCTCCAGTTCTTGTGTGAGATGTTAAGTCTTCAGTTATCGCTTCACGTTCAGACCTTTTTAAGTACGGCTTAAGTGTGTAAATGTTTGAGAAGTCATTGACTTAATTACGAAAAAAAGTTTTTGCCGCTTATTAGACTCGATGCGGAGGCACGAGCCTGATCTCTGGTTGTCATGGATACACTCTGAACCAATGGCTTTAAGTAGGACTAGTCTGACAGGTGCAGTGTTGCCAATGTAGCAATTGTGTTGCTAAATTTAGCAACTTTTTCTTCCAAAAGCATCTAGCAACAAATGTGGCTATTTTTAACATTTATTTGGCAATATTTTAGCAACGTTTAATAAATGACTCAAACGATAAAAAGGCACACAATTTCCATCTAAATTACACAAAATGAGTAAACAAAAGATGCATAGCAGTACACACATCACATGAATTAAGTTAGCTGCTATTTGCAATTGTTCAATTTGATAATAATAATAACTGAATAATTGTTCATTTATATTATGTTGTGTTGTTTGTGAAAAAAATGAAAATAAAAAATTGTTGATAACAAAAAAAAATAAAAAAAAAAATTGTTCATTTATGAGACACCTTAGCTCAGGGGTGCCCAACCCTGTTCCTGGCGATAGACTGTCCTGAAAAGTTTAGCTCCTACTCTCATCAAACACACCTGAAGCAACTAATTAAGGTCAAGTCAAGTCTGCTTTATTGTCAATTCTTCCACATGTACAGTACATACATAGAGAGAATTGAAATAGACGTACAAATACAGATAAATACAGTTTAAACATTATGTACAAACTATACAGATATACAAATGAGGACATTGTAGAAAAAAAAAGGTCTTCAGGATCGCGTGAAGTTAAAGGCAGGTGTGTTTGATGAGAGTTGGAGCTAAACTTTGCAGGACAGTCGGTCGCCAGGAACAGGGATGGGCACCCCTGCGGCTTAGCTTGTACCTGTGAATGTTGATCAGTTGATACGCTGTAAGAAAAATATCTAGAAAAATGGAAAAGATACTAGTAATTTTTCAGGACATTGTGTTATCCATTATCTGTTGTAACCACAGTCTATGGTTGTAACACGAAAATACAAAATACAATTGGTAATTTAAAATGCAGAAAAAAAAAAAAATCCTTAATATTAACATAGGGATTGTGCCCTATTTTTACAGACTTTTCTTAGAGTGTAGCACACTAACTAACTACTAATACACTGCTTAAAACTATAACTGTTCAGAATGTGTAGTTTTATAAGTTCACTAGCTAATAAAAAATAATAATGGTTCAAAACTGTGTAAGTGTTCAATAATTCAATGTTGTATTTAAACATGCAGTTATTTATATTTTAATATTATATTAGGCATTTATATTATTTTACAAACAAATCTAAATTAAAATATATATATATATTTTTTTTTTTTTTTTGCTGCAATTTGATGTAGGGACACATTTTTGCATCGTAATTACGCAATGATGTCATCGCGCAATGACATCACAGCATAATTTAGCAACTTTTAGCAACAAATCGACCTTCTTTAACAATTTGCCTGAAAATTAGTTGGCAACACTGGACAGGTGTGGTGTGGATCAGCTGTACAGCAGTCACAGACAGCAGGCGACAAATCCGGTGCGAAACAAACAATTATAATTATCGTAATTTAAAAGGCAGATATTTATTTTATATGTTGTTGAAGACATTACATTGATTCAACTTACAGATGTTGTTCAAATTTCAAGGTTGATTTGTAAGTGTTTTTAAACTATTGTTTCGTTGTTGAAACAACAGACATTATTTCAGTCACATTTCAAAGTTGAAGATATGTGTTTGTGCTTGATAACTTCTGCTTTATATAGGCTATTATTTCTCTGTTTATCCTTACAAGAATGAGGAAGACGAGGTGATGGGGGCCTGTTACTGCTGCGTTTCATAGGTGTTTGGCACCGGATTTGGCGCCTGCGGTCTGTGTAGCTGAACAACTGATTTTCTGATTCTAAGACCGACCCATCAGACTTCTGCTTAACAAAGTAGTTGGTCTCCATGACAACCAGAGATCAGGCTCGTGCCTCCACCTCTTTTTTTACGGTCTATGCTTCACACCCACACCGAGTCTAATGCTGCGTTCAAGTCCTCCTGGGACGTTGTTTGTATTTAGTTGACAAGTCGTTATTACGTAAGTCACTTTGGTCGGAACAAGATGGCGATTGAACTTTTCTACATAAAATTCAATGATTTTTTTAACTCTACATCTATAAAACGATGAATGAAGAATGTGCATCATTGTTTTTTCTTTTTTCTCTGTTTTTATTTAATTTATGAAGGTGATGTAAACTGAATAATTATATATTCTATTATAATTATACAATAATATAATATGTTCTATGTGTAACTTATATAGTTTTATTGTACATTACAAATAAATAATAATTTTATTCATTTCAACAACTTTACCGACGCTGCATATCTTTAGTCTTTGGCTGCGTCCATTGCATCCGACACGTTTCTCACTGACACGCGCACAACTCGGAAACTCTGGGCTTAAAGAAAATTTCGAGTTTACGAAAACAATAGTTTAAAAACACTTACAAATCAACCTTGAAATTTTAACAATATCTGTAATTAGAATCAATGTAATGTCTTCAACAACATAAAATAAATATCTGCCTTTTAAATTATGATCATTTTTTATTTTATTAGCATTTCATGATATTTTGTTAGTAACATTTTACATTTACATTTTACATTTTGTCATTTGGCAGACGCTTTTATCCAAAGCGACTTACAATTGGGGAATACATAAAGCGATTCATCTTGAAGAGGCAATCAGACAGAGGAAGTGCTCGTAACACCAAGTCTCAGTCATTGTTCAAATAAGTACAAGCTAGCAAGGGAAGGAGAGAAAGATAAAGGGAAAGATTAAGTGTTTTTTTTTTTTTTAGGATGAAGTCAAGTAGTGCCGAAAGAGATGAGTCTTCAGTTGATGCTTGAAGATTGACAGGGATCCAGCATTCCGGATAGGGGTGGGAAGATTATTCCACCATCCAGGAATGGTGAATGAGAATGTTCTGGAGAGTGATTTTGAGCCTCTCTGTGATGGTACCACAAGGCGTCGCTCACTAGCAGATCTCAGACTTCTGGAGGGGATGTAGATTCGTAATAGTGAGTGGAAGTAGGAGGGTGCTGAGCCTGTGGTCGTTCTGTATGCAAGCATCAGTGTCTTGAACTTGATGCGAGCTGCCACTGGTAGCCAGTGCAGTGAGATGAAGAGAGGTGTAACATGGGTTCTTTTGGGCTCATTGAAGACCAGTCGTGCCGCAGCATTCTGAATCATTTGTAGAGGTTTGATTGTGTTTGATGGAAGACCAGCCAGAAGAGTATTGCAGTAGTCCAGCCTAGAAACGACAAGGGCCTGGACAAGAAGTTGCGCAGCATGCTCTGTCAGGAAGGGCCTGATTTTTCTGATGTTGTGTAGCGCAAACCTGCAAGATCGAGCAGTCTTTGCAATGTGCTCTTTGAAGGTCAGCTGGTCATCAAAGATTACACCAAGATTTCTGACCGAAGTTGATGGGGTAATTATTGATGTGCCTAACTGAATCGAGAAGTCATGCTGTAGAGTCGGAGTGGCAGGGACGACAAGAAGCTCAGTCTTTGCCAGGTTGAGCTGTAGGTGATGTTCTTTCATCCATGCCGAGATGTCCGCCAGGCAGCCTGAGATCCGTGCAGCTACCGTTGTATCATCTGGTTGAAAAGAGAGATAGAGATGTGTGTCATCGGCGTAGCAATGGTAGGAGAAGCCATGTGCCTGTATGATGGGACCCAGTGATGTAGTGTATGTAGAGAAGAGGAGGGGTCCAAGACACTGTTCAAAAACTTTAAATGTATTATGTTAAACTATTAATTACAATTAATTGATAAATAATAATAGCTAATGTAAAGTGAAGTCAGCAAAAGTGGGACATCTGCTAAATTGCTAACAATTCCTAGCATAATTTTGTCCAATCTGTAATCACATTTTCAAAACTCTAAACACAACACAGAAACACACATACATCACGCAATTAGCAAAATAGTTAATTTTCTAATATTTCTCAATTCAGTGATATGTGACCCTGGATTACAAAACCAGTCTTAAGTCGCTGGGGTATATTTGTAGCAATAGCCAAAAATATATTGTATGGGTCAAAATTATATTTTTTTCTTTTATGCCAAAAATCATTTGGATAATATTAAAGATCATGTTCCATGAAGATATTTTCTAAATTTCTTACCGTAAATATCAAAACTTAATTTTTGATTAGTAATATGCATTGCTAAGAACTTCATTTGAACAACTTTAAAGGTGATTTTCTCAATATTTAGGTTTGTTTTCTTCCCTCAAATTCCAGATTTTCAAATAGCTATATCTCGGCCAAATATTGTCTGATCTTAACAAACCATACATCAATGGAAAGCTTATTATTATAAATCTCGAAATTTCGAAACAATTGACACTTAAGACTGGTTTCGTGGTCCAAAAATGTCTCTTAAAAAATGCTTATCAGTTGTAACAATATATAATATTGTCCATAATGTTTGAGCTGCTGCTGTTGCAGAAGTAGAAGCTTTATTTGGAACATTATTTCTGACATGCTGTGTTTAAGATTGTGTAAATAAGACCAAAAAGACCCATGATTTTGGGTTTGGGTATAAGTTTGTATGAAAAAAATATATAATCATTTTAGAAATATGGTAATTGTCTGCATATTGTGTGAAAACAACATTGTGTTAATGGTATGGTCACAATAGATGGATGTTGTGCTAATTGAGTTTAGAAATACTTTAGGTATTAATAAATACTTGTTAGGCATTGTTAAACAATGATAATGTTTCCTGATTCCCAAAAGGAGGTGTTTGTAACAGTGTTTTGAGCTGATCTCACTAGTGTTCTCTATAAGGAATATACTGCAAAATATAATGCGATTATATTACATAATACATTTCCATATATTGGAAACTAGTGCTTATATTTTTCAATATACAGCAATAGTAACTCTACAAACAACCGTCAAATGATTAGCATATAAAGACCAAACTACACACGGATATGAGAAATGTAAAAACCTTGAAGGTTTCTAAACGCTATTTGGGCATAAGAAACAATATTCATGGAGCAGTTCATTTCAGATTTTGTTGCTGATTTGAAATATGTCATTTAATCGTGAGTTCAGCGAGCAGTTTCTGAGATTTCAGGATTCCCCCGTTAATTTAGACAGGACTTGGTCTTGTTTGAGCTGCCCGGAGGCGATATGGAGGCCGAGTGAACAGACTTTCCTTGAAAGAGACTTCGATCATTAATACCTTGTACAACAGCCTCATAAAGGCTCTGTATGATTGGTGCAGAGGGATGGATATGAATATTCACGTTTTTCAATAATTTAGTTAAGCAGTGCTGACCTCTCTGTGTGGTAATAAAAAGTATTTATGAGACGCCAGTAATTCCAGTTTATGGAGCTGAGAAGAGAGAAAAAAATGATTGAAACATGTATACAGCAAATAACAATAAGATTTATTGACATTATAGAGCATTTTCTATAAGTATAGTTTTGATGCTTTTTGTTAATTGGCTTTTAGTCTTAATAATAACAATTAAAATTAATTGTTAATTTGTATATACTGAAATTAAATTAAACTTACAAGTAAATCAACAATAGGGCTTTCAGATTTTTCTTTTGTGTAACCTTGATTCCACAGTGTTTGCATGTTTTGGAGGCACTGCTGATATTTTTGTACATTATGCTGCAGGGTGCTCAAGTTCATGTTTAACTGCTCCATTCATTTCTCTGTGTCCTCTAACCTCAGGTCTGTAACAGCTCTTTAAGTAGACTAAACTGCTTTGGAACAAAATGCATTCAATGATGACAATCTTTCAATTTACAGGAATTATTTTCTCACACAAACAAAGCCAACTTTATATACTATTCAAGCCAATTTACAAATGTCCACATACTCTTTTCAAAACTGTTAAACATAAGTTCAAATCCCAGTACAATACATAAATGAACAAGGCAGCAATTTGCAGCATTTACCATAATCAAATACCATTAGAGCAGTTAGTAACTGATTGATGTAATGTAACACCTTCACAAGTGTTAGTCTCTCAATTTCATTCTCTACCATCTCTACAAAAGACGACAAATTAGGAATCATTTAGTTACTTTACTGTAAACATGGACTATGTAACATAGACTGCAGTGAATTTTACACAGTCGAGAGACTCATTCTTGTAAAGACATTTTATGAAAGCAAATGCTGTGTAATGCTATGCAAAAAAATACCACTTTTATAAGAGTTAAAAGATGTGCAATGTTTTGCATGTTTGTGAAGTAAAAAAAAAAAAAAAAAAAAAAAAAAAACTATAAACACCTGTGTCTATATCTATATCTATATCTATATCTATATATCTATATCTATATCTATATCTCTATATATCTATATATATATATATATATATATATATCTATCTATCTATATATATATCTATCTATATATATATCTCTATCTATCTATCTATCTATCTATCTATCTATCTATCTATACCTCAATTTAGGCTAGGTCCCCACGGTGACACGAGTCCCCATGAGTCCTTCAATCTCCATTCACATGAGTTTGTTTTCAGGTTTAAGTCCCCACCCGGGGTCCGTTCTTCGTACCTCGCTTAATATATCTGAGATGATGTGAAAGATGCCAGCTCTTCTAATCCTGATAACTGATCTCTGGCTAATTTGGTTCTTCAAACGAATTTGCGTATTAGATTAAAATATCTGGAATAAATTGTCTAAGATTACGGCGCGTTCTCGTGTTCCCCGAAAAGGGCAGATGTATCGATACTCGAAACCACGATCAACAATGCAGCGATTGGCTGGCAGCAAGACAGCAACGTAATGACATCATATCATTAAAAAAGACACCTGACGGAAAAGTTGACACATTTCTGGACTTTTATAAGGAAACAGCCAAGCGAATAAAACTACATAAATGTTATAATAGATAAATTAAATGTTTTTAATTTATTTGTAATTTTTTTTATATGGTTCCCAATTATTTATATTCACGATTTCTAGCATTTGTGTAGGCTTTACATTTTTACTTCAGTGTTGTGTAACACGTCCCCCTTTAAATAAACATCAACACCTCAGGTTCTTTTAAATAAATCCCCAAGATATATTGATGGCTTTACAAAGTTGTCTTATCACACAGGACACTTTACACACAGGAGTTAACCCAGCAAGAGTTGAGCATCAAACCATGCATTAAAGCAAACAAATCACACAAAACTATTAAATAAATTCAAAACAAAAGCTAAACCTTGTGATTCATACCACTCAAAGTAAATGACGTGCAAAAATAGCTCAACTCTGCTTAAGCACTAAGCATATAGTGTCCTTGTAAAGTATATATAAACAGTGGGGGAAACAAACAAAATACAAAAATAAACTAGTCCACCCAAAGGGCCGTTCCTATTTCTTTCGGCCCAATTACCGAGGCAAATACCCGGGTGGACTAGACAATTACCCAAACCAAACATTCAAACCAAAAACTCAAATACAACAAGAGCAACAAATGGGCTCCGTAGAGCTGAAACACATTAAAATACCTTTATTATTTATATCAAAACAAAGACCCATTAAAACATTTTAGTGCTTCAATCAAACTCGTACCTATGTCAAAGATCCAAAAGATGACATATGCGATCCTCTCGCCTATGACACAATAGGCCTCATCCTAAAACACACACACCACATATTAAAACACTTTAAGACTTCAAATAAACTCATACCTATCTCCAAGATCCAAGAAAATCCACCTGTGAACCTCTCGCAAACAAACAGTAGAAGCATCAATCTATTTCCGCCGGCCAGAAACAAACGCACCTGCCATTCTCGTTCCTACTGCTGGTCTTTATACATAGCTAACCACACCCCCTTAATTCATGACTTCATGCCCTAGATGTCACCTGCCACATTCGTAATTAGCAATTCATTTAATTTTATCTTTGAAACAGATTTGTTTCGTGACAGCATTAATTACAGTTTCTTAAAGATCATGTTATCTGCATCTTCTCCTGCGCTCCATCAAGCCCCTCCCATAATATCTGTCATTACTCAAATTAATGCACGGCTCAGATTAACTGTATAGCATGTGTGTAAGACTCCAATACAATTATAACGTAATTATTTCATCACTAAGAAATCTTTCAGTGAGTAAAACTGGCTGTGTCTATAGTGTTATAGACGTCACAACATTATCTTATTTTCAAATTCATTTTTAAATAATTTTTATTTTAAATGATTGTCCCTGGACCAGCAGGGTACTCTTATAATAAAGTAGCAGTGGCTGTGACAGATTTTAAGTATCAATTCTGCTTAAAAAGATGCAATGTAATCCTGTTTACATGAAATAAGCTGCTCCTGAGCAGGTTTAAGTTCACGGACCTGTTGCTATGACAGCAAGTCCAGGATGAGCTTCGAAGAACCAAATGATCCAAGATCAAGCAAAATCATCAACAATCAAATCCAGCTAACTGAGTTAGCGACGTACGAAGAACGGACCCCCGGATACAAACACAAGACAACACACACACACACACACACACATGTTGGTATTGGTGGTTTACAGGGGCATAATGGTTTTTATACCATTGTCATTATACACATTTGTGCCCCGGGCCATGAACCACAAACCAGTGGAAGCTCGTGTGTGTGTGTGTGTGTGTGTGTGTGTATGTGTATCAGGGCGGGGTTATTTAAAACACGTTTGCTGACACAGTCTGTCTTCACTCTCACAGATAGCGTAGGCAGTTTGACATTCAGACAGATATATGCTCAACACTGACAGTTTTGTCGATTAATGATAAAACCTCTTCTGTGCGATGGAGATCGTTACCTTTAAAAACACCATGCGATGTGACTTGATGGTTTATCTTTGCCTATTTCTAGGTAAGTGTGTTTCTCCAGTTCTCTTGTGAGTGTTATGTCTTCAGTTATCGCCTCACGTTCAGAGTTTTTAAGTAGGGTTTAAGTGTGTAAATGTTTGAGAAGTGATTGGATTAAATGCTGAAAACAAGCAGAGAGTCTGTCCTTTATGAGTCTGAGCAGTTATGTGTCATCACTGTCCACACTTCAGAGTCTCAGACCAAGAGATGTAGCTTGACACATTAGAAAAAAACTAGTCATTAAAGTGCCTGATTTTCTTCTTTAACTCTTTTTGTTATTTAAAATCTATTTATCACTAATAAATAATATCAGCTGTTGTTTCAACACTGAAACATTGATTAAAGAGGTTGACAAAACACTTGTAAATCAACGTTGAAATAACAAGATCTACATGTAATGTCTTCAGCAACATACAAAATAAATATCTGCCTTTTAAATTTTATGATTATTATTATATTAGCACTTTATGATATTTTGATAATATCTGTTCAAAAACTGTAAATGTAAAATACATTATCGTTAATAAATAAATAATAGGCTAATAATTTATGGTGAAGTCAGCAGAAGTGGGACATCAGCTAAAATGGGACAAATAAATATCATTCATTCATAATTTTCTTGGCTAACAGCAATACTCATTTCTGATTCATCAATCGCACCATCTGGTCTGTTATTTTACCACAACAACTGAAAACAGACCGCTCGACTGAACTGATTGAACAGCAGTTAGATACAAACAAGATACTGAAAGTGCTTACTTTTGAAAGTTCACACTTTTACATTTGAAAGTTCATACACTTTCTGGTTTTCTAATATAGAACATCTAACTCTTAAACACATGGTTTTGTTCTGGGTATTTAATGTCAACTTGATTGTGTTTTCCAGGTGTGTTTGGTGTGACAGTAGAGAAAGTGAGGAAAGTGGAGGGAGAATCTGCAAACCTACACAGCGGTGTACAAAAATATTTTCGGATCATTTTGACATTTGGGCTTAATAAAATAGCTCAGTGTTGGGGAAACACCAGTGTGACCCCACCACCATGTGAGATTACTGATAAGAGATTCAGAGACAGACTGAAGACAGACAGTCAGACTGGATCTTTCACCATCATCAACATCACAAATGAAGATGCTGGACTTTATAAACTACAGATCTTGAACAATTCTAGAATGTTGTCTTCCAAGGATTTCAATGTTACTGTCTCTGGTGAGTAAATTCTTTATATAGTTCATTCATTCAACTTTCCATTTTTAACTTTCAGCTTTTTCTAAATTGTTATACAATCCCAAATCAGAAAAAGTTGGGACAGTATGGAAAACGCAAATAAAAAAGAAAGTAGTGATTTCTAAATTTACTTTGACTTGTATTTCATTGCAGACAATATGAACACAAAATATTTCATGTTTTGTCTGGTCAACTTCATGTCATTTGTAAATATACATCCTTTCCTGTCATTCAGACCTGCAACACATTCCAAAAAAAGTTGGGACAGTAAAGCATTTACCACTTAGTAATGTTGCCATTCCTTTTCACAACACTTAAAAGACGTTTAGGGACTGAAGACACCAAGTGATGAAGTGTTTCAGGTGTAATTTTGTCCCATTCTTCCTGCAAACAAGTCTTAAGGTGGGAAACAGTACGGGGTCTTCGTTGTCGCATTTTGCGCTTCAAACCACATATTCTCTATTGGAGACAGGTCGGGACTGCAGGCAGGCCAGTCAAGTACCCGTACCCTCTTCCTCCGCAGCCAGGACTTTGTAATGTGTGCAGAATGTGGTTTTGCATTGTCTTGTTGAAATATGCATGCACGTCCCTGGAAAAGATGTCTTCTTGAAGGCAGCATATTGTGCTCCAAAATCTCTATGTACTTTTCAGCATTAATGGTGCCATCACAGAAGTGCAAGTTACCTTTGCCAAGGGCACTGACACAACCCTGACAGACCCTGGCTTTTGGACTTGTTGCTGGTAACAGTCTGGATGATCCTTTTCTTCTTTGGTCCGGAGCACACGGCGTCCATTCCTCACAAAAAAATACTGATTCATCTGACCACAGTACACGTTTCCACTGTGTGATGGTCCATCCCAGATGCCTCCGAGCCCAGAGAAGTCGATGGCGCTTCTGGACACTGTTAACATAGGGCTTCCTTTTGGCACAGTACAGTTTTAACTGGCAATTGTGGATGTAACTACGTATTGTGGTACTTGACAAAGGTTTGCCAAAGTAGTCCTGAGCCCATGTGGTGATATCGCTTATAGATGAATGACGATTCTTGATGCAGTGCCGCCTGACGGATCGGAGATCACGGTTGTTCAGCTTAGGCTTGCACCCTTGTCCTTTACGCACTGAAATTCCTCCAGATTCCTTGAATCTTTTAATTATGTTATGCACTGTTGAAGGTGAAATATCCAAATCTCTTCCTATCTTTCTTTGAGGAACATTGTTTTTAAACATTTCAATAATTTTCTCACGTATTTGCTGGCAAACTGGCGATCCTCGGCCCATCTTTGCTCCTAAAGGACTAGACCTTTCTTGGATGCTGCTTTTGTACCAAATCATAATTACAATCACCTGTTGACATCACCTGTTTCAAATCACATCATTATTTAACCAATTTACCTTATTACTAGCCCTAAATTGCTCCTGTTCCAACTTTTTTTGGAATGTGTTGCAGGTCTGAATGACAGGAAAGGATGTATATTTACAAATGACATGAAGTTGACCAGACAAAACATGAAATATTTTGTGTTCATATTGTCTGCAATGAAATACAAGTCAAAGTAAATTTAGAAATCACTACTTTCTTTTTTTATTTGCGTTTTCCATACTGTCCCAACTTTTTCTGATTTTTGGTTGTAGTTATTCTGACATTGTATGGCTGAGAAAAAAAAAAAAAACAGAGAAAGAAACACGTATTCCCTTTAATAGTTCATGTGGAAGCGAGTAGATGTACATATATGGATAGCACAGCTGTTTGTGTTCATCCATTAAGATGAGTTAATATAATTTCTTGAAAAAAAAAGCTTCAACCTCTATTGAAGTTAGTTAGAAACGTGCAGTGATCTCTGGGTCCTATAGTGGCCCCACTGGCCTGATTCATAATACAACCCTGGTGGTAAATGACTGGTGATAATTCAGTAACTGTAACTATTTAGACATAAGAAACGATTGTAGAAAAGTTTAACATCACCCATGATGACTGACGATCAGGAGTGTGTTTCCCGTTCAACACTGTAAGTCTCTGCTTCGATTTATTAAAAAGAGCTAATCCTGGTCGACTTCCGGACAGCAGATGGAGTAGACGTGTTTACGTGCATCTCCCGTTCTAACCGTTTCTTTTGAGCCACTCCATGAGTTAATTTCACTTTTAAATGGATCATAAGGACGAAATTTATACTCTTTCTGTTAACATGGCCTCAAAAGCGAGTAAACAAAGTAGAAAAGAAACTAAAACGGACCCTACTGACAGCGATTCCAGCGAGTTTAATATGGCAGGGATTGCTAAACTGTTGGATGAACATCGCCAGGCCTTATCGGCCGAATTTAAGTCAACTATATCCTCACTCGAGACCAAGATAGACTGTGTTCAAACGGCTGTATCAGATCATTCCTCCAAGATTGCTTCTCTTGAGTCCAATGCTAATGCTTTTGACGAACGCATGCTTGCACTGGAAGCGACTTGCACCGCTCTGTCTGACAGCAACGCGAAGCTGTTAGCTAAAGTTACGGATCTCGAATCGCGCAGCCGCCGTAACAATGTACGTATAATTGGGCTGCCGGAATCAATTGAGGGACCCCGTCCTTCTGCGTTCTTTTCACAGCTCCTATTTGACGTCCTTGGGAAGGATGTTTTGTCTTCTCCACCGGAGATTGACCGTGCCCACAGGGCTCTCATCGGAAAACCCGCGGCCGGAGAAAAACCGGTTGTCATCATCCGGCTGCACCGTTATCAGCAAAAAGAGCTGATCATCCGCGAGGCTCGAGCTAAAAGAGGCAAGCTGATGTTCCAAGGCAGCCCGATCGCCATATATGAGGACTATGCACCTGAAGTGATGTTACAACGATCTAAATATAGACGGGTGATGACGGAACTGTACAATTTGGGACTCAGACCAACCCTGCTCTTTCCTGCGAGGCTGTCCATCAGGACCAAAGACGGGAGTAGGAGATCATTCTCGTCGGTGTCTGAGGCTGAAGAGTACGTGGCATCAGCCCGGACTGACTCTCCTTAGTAACGCAGTAGTTGCATCACTCAATCAAAATATCTGATGTACAGCGGCTGTTTACTGTACCAATATCCTTTTTATTTTTATTTATTTTTTACATGTCAGCTGCGTATTTCAAATATATACGTGTACCACATAGACTGTGTTTTTGCTTTACCCAGAAGTTATGGTTACACATACTTATAAATAAGGATATATATAGTGGTGTATAGGTTGGTATAAGTAGCCTATTTATATGGGTGTACATGTATAGCCTATATGTTAATATTTTTAGTTCTGCTGGCAGTTTTTTTTTTTTTTTGGTTCACAAGTGTATTTGGGACATTGATTTTTAAGTTTCGCAGTGGCACATTTACTGCATTTACATTAATAATATAATGTACATATATTATGAAACTGTCCCTGTTTATTTGTATTGTATTTTGTAATTGATCCAGTGTGGACCACTGGTAATGCAGCCGGGTTAGCTGAAATTTCATGTTTCATATTACGTTCATTGTATGCCTCTTTGAGGAGAAGTTCATCTTGTTTTTTGGTGCACCTAAAAGCCTTATTTAATCAATGATCTGTCTTTAAGAGATTACCATTGGCTCATTTGCATTGAATTAATAGGTCATATATGGGGTTCAGTATTTATTTGTTTGGTTCTTACATTTTTCTTTTCTTCTTTGTTTACTGATTCTTTCTTTGCATTAGGGTATTGTTGAGTCATGTTCTTGACTCATGACTTCTTGTTTTGTTCTTGTGCTGTTTTTTATGGGAGTGTGTGGGCTCTAATTTTTGGTAACATGGGGAGCTTGACCTAGAGAGGTAAGAGTGGTATAAGATGCCGAGCCTGAGTGCTCAGTTAAGTCAAGTTTCTCTGTGGGGTGGGGTTTTTTCACTGTGTTCCTTTTTTCTTTTTCTCTCTCGCTCTTTTTTTGGACTTTTGGGTCATTCTCTTGATTCTTCTCATCTTCCTCTGTCTCAGTGTGGACCGTATCAGAATTCTGTCAAAATTTTAAATCTATAAAATGACTAGTGTTACTACAATGGCAGGCCATAGACTGCGTCTTGTCTCTTGGAATGTCAAAGGAATGAATAACAGTATCAAGGCTGGCAAGGTACTATTGCATTTCCAGCACCTAAAGGCTGATATTATGTTTCTGCAAGAAACACACTTGCGAACTGCAGATTTACTCCGTATCAAGAGGGCCTGGATGGGTCGCTTGTACCATTCCAAATTTTCTCAGAGAGCTCGTGGTGCTGCTATTATTATACATAGAAAGGTCATGTTTGAAGAGACCCACACGATTTCAGACCCGAATGGTCGTTTTGTGGTGGTCTCAGGTAAGCTTCATAATTTGCCAGTCATTCTAGTTTCAGTTTATGCCCCCAACTGGGATAATGACGAGTTCTTTGTTAAGTTCTTTTCAAGCCTTTCAAATGTGGATGATCATCACATAATTATTGGGGGGGATTTCAATTTGGTCCAGGATGTTTCGCTTGATAGGTCTTCTTCTAAGCAATCTTTCCTATCCAAGTCAGCCAAAGTAGTATTAGATTATGCTTTTCGATTGGGACTCTCTGATCCCTGGAGAGTCAAGTATCCTCAAGATAAAGTTTTCTCGTTCTTTTCACATGTACATCATACATTTTCAAGGATTGATTTCTTCCTCCTGGACAACAAATTGATAAACTGTGTTAATGTATGTACATATCACACAGTAGTAATTTCTGATCATGCCCCTGTGTCTATTGATGTAGTTTTGTTCCCTGGCAGATTCACACCTCCTACTTGGAGATTTGACTCATCTAGATTATCAGATGATAAATTTAAGGATTTTGTTGCTTCGCAGATTAATTTATATTTTGATCTTAATCAGACTCCAGATATCAATAGTCTTACTCTTTGGGAAGCTTTTAAGGCTTTTATTCGTGGACAGGTTATTTCTTATGTTTCTTATTTAAGAAAGACCGAAACAGTTAGACTGTCTTCGATTGCAGATGATCTCTACAAGTTAGATGCTTTATATGCCTCTTCCCCCTCCCCTTCCCTTTATACTAAACGTGTACAGTTACAGGCAGAATATGATCTTCTGATGACAAATATAACAGCAAGGCAACTTAGACAATGCAGGCAACATTTTTTTGAACACGGTGACAAAGCGGGCAAGCTTTTGGCTCACCAAGCTCGCATGGCCAGTGCCTCTAGGTTGATTTCAAAAGTCAATTCGACAACAGGTGAACTGATATCAGATCAAGCAGGGATCAATTCTATATTTTTAGATTACTATGCCACATTATATATGTCTGAGAGCTCTTCAAATTTTACGACAAACTTAGATTTCTTTAATTCATTACCTTTTCCGAGAATCGATGAAAACCTTGCCAACAACCTAGGTGGTCCAATCACTGAGGTAGAGATACAAGAAGCAATTAAATCTATGCAATCTGGTAAATCCCCTGGCCCAGACGGCTTTACAGCCGAGTTCTATAAGTTGTTCTCCTCCTCACTAACCCCTGCCTTGGCCAGGTTATACAATGATTCTTTTAAGGAAGGCCGCCTCCCCCTGACTTTATGTGAGGCTTCAATCTCCCTGCTTCTTAAGAAAGATAAGGACCCCACCTCTTGTGGTAGCTACAGACCGGTGTCACTCCTTAATGTTGATTTAAAAATTTTGGCCAAAGTCTTATCTTGTCGTCTTCAGTTGGTATTACCATCTTTAATTTGTCTAGATCAGACGGGTTTTACACCAGGGAGACATTCATTCTTTAATACTTGGAGGCTTTTTAATATTCTTTTCTCCCCCCCATCTGACTCACCGGAAATAATTCTGTCTTTAGATGCCGAGAAGGCATTTGACAGGGTTGAATGGGTTTATTTATTCTTTATTTTAGAGAAGTTTGGGTTTGACTCTAACTTTATTTCTTGGATTCAGCTTCTTTACTCATCACCGGTTGCTTCAGTACATACTAATGGCTTGCATTCACCTCTTTTTTTCTCTTCAGCGTGGGACACGTCAGGGCTGTCCCCTCTCTCCTTTACTTTTTAATCTTGCCATAGAGCCTCTAGCTATTTGGCTTCGTAGCCATACCGGTTTTGAGGGAATATCTCGTTATGGTTCAGTTCATAAACTTTCTCTTTATGCTGACGATCTTTTATTGTACATTTCTAACCCCGTCTCCTCTTTGCCTGTGATTATGGACATTCTAGATAAATTCGGTCATCTCTCTGGTTACAAAATAAATCTGCAAAAAAGTGAACTATTTTTTGTAAACCCCGAGGCTAGTAAGATCTCGTATTCTCTTTTTCCCTTTAAAATAGCTTCAGGTGGATTTAAATACTTGGGTGTTTTTTTCACCAATTCGTTTAATAATTTATTTGTCAAAAACTTTCAACCGCTTGTTGATAAAACCAAGTTAGACATGTCTAGATGGTCTTCGCTTCCTTTGTCCCTTTTGGGCCGCATTAATCTAGTGAAAATGGTTATCTTACCCAAATTCCTTTATCTTTTTCAACATATTCCAATTTGCATTAAGAAGTCTTTTTTTACTAATTTGGATGGTATTTTGCATTCATTCATTTGGGCAAACAAGCCTGCACGCCTTAAGAAATCAGTTCTCCAGCTCCCTAAGTCTAAGGGAGGACTTGCACTTCCCAACTTCCAACAATATTACTGGGCTTGCAATATTAATAAGATTCTCTATTGGAACAGTTCTGCCCAGGCTGATGATTGCCCCCCCTGGGTTCATTCAGAGATTGCATCAACAAAAGGCACTTTGTATTCTGCTATCTGTTTCCAACTTCCTTTAGCTATCAGTAGGATTTCATCTAATTTAGTTGTCACTAGCACTATCAAAATTTGGGTCCAATTCAGGAAACACTTTGGTTTACATAGAGCTTCTATCCACATACCCATCTTAAATAATTATTTTTTCTCCCCATCTTACTCTGATCCGGCTTTTCGCATTTGGCCAATCAACGGACTGGTTGAGCTCAATGACTTGTATGAAGATGAGGTGTTTGCATCTTTTTCATATTTATCCACTAAATACAGTCTGCCCAGTAGCCATTTGTTTCGTTTCTTTCAGGTTAGGCACTTTGTTAAGAAATTGTTTCCCCACTTTCCCAACCGTCCTCCTGAATGCCCTCTTGATCATTTTCTCACTTTAAGTGCAGGCCAGAAGCATCTAATTTCAGTTATTTACAATTTGATAAGTGCACTTAATGAAGACCCCACTGTTTCTCTTAGAGAATCTTGGGAGCATGACCTAGGCATCTCTATTACCGATGATCAATGGGGAGACATTTTAAATCTGGTTCACTCCTCTTCTATATGTGCCAGACATGGCCTATTGCAGTGTAAAGTGCTCTACAGAGCTCATTTAACAAATGCCAAACTAGCAAAAAAAATTCCAGATAGGAGTGATGCTTGTCATCGCTGCAAGCAATCTCCTGCCAACCATCTCCATATGTTCTGGAGTTGCCCTCGGCTGACAGAATTTTGGTCCAATGTATTTGATACACTTAATGCGCTTAACATAGACTTAGACCCTAACCCCTTGACAGCTCTTTTTGGCATTTCCTCGAGTCCTGATTTGACCATCTCATCCCGCCAGGTCATCGCCTTTACTACTGTTTTAGCTAGACGAGCTATTCTCCTTAAATGGAAACATGTTATCCCCCCATCACATGATATGTGGATCCGAGAAATCTTTTGCTGTATAAAACTTGAGAAGTTACGATTCTTGCTTTCAGGATCTCTCAAATCTTTTCATAAGACCTGGAAACCTTTTTTAGATCACATCAAAGGCTTACTCTGTTCTCCTGATACCAGCACTATTACACATTAATTAACTTATATTGGAAAGAGGGAAGATTGATTCTTGAGAGAAATGTTAATTTCTGTTTATGTATTTGTTTATCTTTATTTGTTTATTTAATATATTATTTAGTTATTTATTTATTTATTATGATTTTTTATTTTATTTTATTTTTTATTCTTTTTTTTTTCTCTTGACTTTATATTCTAATGTCTTTTGGGTGGGAGGGTTCAGAGTGGGTTTATATTGAGACGATCTGTAATTTCTTATTTTTCACTGAATACATTATGTGTGGTCTTGTTAAAATACCAAAAAAAAAAAAAAAAAAAAGAGCTAATCCTGAGTGTTTCTGGAAACCTCATGAACTTTGTGATACAAACATCAAACCACATTGATTAAACAATAAAGAACTGACGTTCATAACATCAAACAGATGATGGGGTATTAACATGATAATTAATTGGTTTGAGATCAAATTCATGGATCAAAATCATGGTCAAAAACATGGTGTCTCTCTGTTTTTGTTCACTCTTTTATTTTGCTTTATTTGCAAATGTTTGACTCTGTTGCAGACTCTCTTTTATGTCATACTGGGTTACTAGCGCTCCAATCTACTGACAATCTATGAGATGTACAGTACATATACAAATTTGTGTATATGTGGAATGAAGGATAAAGATCATACTGGATGAAAGTTTGCTTATTTCGCTCAAAAGCACAATCTGTCCACATGTCATATGAAAGAAACTATACTTCTAAAAACACCGCTTATAGTTCCAGCTGCGAGTGTTCATTAGAAACTGGTATTTCAGGAAACACAGAATAACTGAACACCACAGTTGTCTAACGATGCTTTTAGGAAACACACTCCAGGTCAATTATTTATCTGATAATTGCCAATTTTGAGAATATCAAATGATAATGTGCCTGCTTGGCTGATTTTATTAGCTGTCAGTTCCAGAAACAAAAGTATTGTCAATGCATAATCTAACCATTTTATTGTCAAATGTTTTTAGTGAGTTAATAAATATTAAGTATAAGTTATTGTTGCATGTTGTAACAGCCAGACCACTATTTACTGAAGTCTATTTTTATTCTATATCAGAATTGCTCCTCTCAGTAATATTTCTGTTTATTCTCATGTGTTTCCAGCTCCTCTGCCCGTTCCCATGATTGTCAAAGTCTCTGAAAAATCATCATGCTCACAATGTGTCCTGCTGTGTTCAGTGATGAATGTGACGGAGGCGACTCTCTGCTGGTTCAAAGGAAACAGTTTAATCTCCTCCACCGGTGTCTCTGATCTCAACAACAGCTTCTCTCTTCCTCTGGAGGTGAATGATCAGGATTTCAACGATTACAGCTGTGTGCTGAACAATTCAATCAGTAACCAGACCAAACACCTCAACATCACTGAACTCTGTCAGCCATGTCCAGGTATGCAGCAAACACAGCAGCAAAAATGACCTGTTTAAAATATGAACATGTAAAACTAGTTGTGAAATATCTCAAATATGACTGTTGTTAGACACAGCTGTCTGTAATTCTAACACTATTCCTTCCAAACAGTATGTTTTGGTATGACACCAATGATTTCTTTTTATTTATTACAGTAATTAATCTTTATAAATCAGGGGCTGTAACTATTAGTAATAATGTCTCTGGTTGCTCACTGTAACCTTGGTTCCCTGAGATGAGGGAACGAGACATTGCATCATTAACTGACGAGATGGGAAAGATTTTTCTGAGAGAAAACTGAACTCTTATTGAATCAATGCAGTTTAAGGCTGAATGACAAGGTTATTGCATCCTAAATCCAGTGGGAGAGCCTCTGCAATGATACAGGCAGCCCCACCAAAACAAACAAAGAGCTGTCTAGAAAACCTGAGCAACTGACAGGAATGTAGTTTCCCCATATTCCAGACATCCCTTCTCAACCAACATTAAATCATTGTTATACAATGTTGTTAAATGACTGTTAATAACTATTGATAATAACTTCACTGTATGAAGGTACAGTGTGTGTGGGTCTGTTACTTGTGCTTCCACAAGGTTCACTTAATTGATTAGGATTGAGCTTCAGTTTGGTTACAGTAGCTCTTTGTTTTCAAGTGATGGGTATTGTCTATAAAGAATAGCAGGTTTTTGCTCTCTGACACTAATGTGTGAGGGGGTCCAGTTCTTGTGCCAACCACAGAACCAGGCTTCCTCCCCAGCTGTGTGATGTTCCTCTTTTTTAAATTATCAAATTAAACAAAATGGTATTACCAAAGTTTGATGGTATGTGAAGCCTATTTTCTCACAGTATTGCACACAAGAATTCTAAACACATTTTAATATTGTAGCATAATGATATTTACTATGTAGTAATAATAATAATAATAATAATGAAACTGAATAATATATTTACTTTGTTAGTTTTGATGACTGTTTCTCTTTGTTCATTACAGAGCCAGGTAGTGACCAAGGTTATATAGCACTGATATGTGTGTCGGTGGTGCTGGTGGTGCTGGGTGGAGCTGTAGCTTGGATCTGCTGGAAAAAAAGACAAGCAATACAAAATGGCAAGTATTAGCTACAGTTGATACAGATTTTTTAAATATTTAAACATTTTAAACATTTTTCTTAGACATATTTTATTTATACTCAGATGTCTTAATAGACAAAAAAAGGCTTTAGCTATAAGCAGTAGAGTCCGGTGTGGAAAGTGAAAATATCTTCTTGAAATCTTCTGCTCATATATGTCTTGACATGAGGTGCATGAGAGATCATAAGCAACAGAGCTATTTTTAACACTGATGCAGACGAGGGTATCCAAAATCTCTCACTCGTTTACTCGTTTACTGTTTACTACGTCACTACAATGTCACTAGCGTAAAATTCATAAAACTAAATTTCCATAAAGCCAGTATTTATTCTTTCTTTACACATGCATACAATATTTGACTGACTGTACTATATTATAAAGTACTGTCCCACTGCAAGACACCACAAAAGTATACAATTATGATGCTATTATCTGAGCTGGATTCTTCGGTTTTGAAGGTGATTAGCAAACTGTTCAGAAAATCATCCAAGTTAAGAGACTGGCTCTGCTCACCTCAGAACTGGCCTCTGAAATACTTCATTCTGATTAGTATATTGCAGCATTTAGCAGTCAGATATTTCCTAATCCATCCGTCATCAGTCGTAAATGTGTAAATCAAAGCGTTCATTTGAACTAAAACCAGCAGTACTTGCATGTGTCTCATATCACAGCATTTTTCATACAAACAGTGTAATGTTATCGCAGTGTTTATCTTGCTGCTAATCTGATTGTAATCAACTGTTTTAATGAACTGAACCACATGCAGACGCTAGATACCTGCTCCTGTTTTTGCTCCACTTTAATTATAATGAAATTGGAACGGATGAAATTTATAAGATTTGAGCACTGAAATACTATTTGAATCGTTAATTTCATCTGAGACTTAGCTTCAAACTTACTAACAAAAACAAGTTGCGTGACATCTAATAGTGGGGCACAGATTTCAGTGGGGGGGGAGGTGTTGAAGAAACAGTTTTAATTAAAATCTTACCTGTTTATTATCTTATAATCTATGCCACTGCACAAAACAGTTGTTCTTTCAACAAAAGGAACACTTCAACAATATTAGCACAGGCCTATCAACACTGAAGTCCACCAGTTTCATTTTGCAGTAAATACAGTCAATAATTGAGGCTCAAGATGGGACTTGCTGCATTTGAATGAAAGCACATCTGTGGTGCTAAGTCTCATATTTAAAGAAAATAGCTCACTTTCACGTTGAAAACTAGGTGGATAAGCTCTGCTATTTACACCAGTCATTATCACAATATAACTGTGTGGAGTATTGTGACTGAGCAACCAGAATCTGGCATTTCAGAGAGCCATGTAATAAAACCAAATTAAACTGAGTATTAACAGCTATCAGTTCTTTTCAATACCTTGATTTCAAACCCTACTCTGGTCTAAAATTAGGAAGATAATGGGATAGGTATATATTGCATCCTCCTAACTTTGTAGGAAATACGGCCTATATTTGTATTAATGGTCTAATGGTGTGATTGCAGGGGTCGTTTAGGGTTACGAGAGGAACAGAGGAAAAGTCTTCAGGAGATTCAACAGCCATCCAGATTCCACCCAGTCCTTTGGAGATTGATGAAGGATCATGACCAACTTATAACACTTGTTAGCCAATCTAATGATGACTAAATAAACACATTCATTTAGGTCAGGGGGTCTTTGGGGCTGGAGTGGACACCCTGACTGTGTGTTTGGATCTGATCTTGTAACCTATTTGCAGCGGGTGGGTTACAATGTATCTATGTAAAGTATATGTACAATATAAGTATATAATATATATGTATGTATATATGTATGTGTATATATATATATATATATGTATAAAAAGACTGGGAACATATTTATTTTCTACAAGCTCTTTGTCATGAAATGTGGTAGTCAATGAAAGCGCACAAAGAAGAGTGTAATGAAAACCGTTTTAATAATAAACACTATCGGGAACAACACCACACTCCATTGCAAATGAGGATGAACAGAGGAAGAGGGAGAACTCAGTTTATATACAGCATCAGTAATCAGACAACTGAGGAAACTAGGTCACAGGACGAAGACGACAAAACTCAAAACACAATGAAACATAGCAGACATACAGGTGCATTTCAATAAATTAGATTATCGTGGAAAAGTTCATTTATTTCAGTAATTCAACTCAAATTATGAAACTCGTGTATTAAATAAATTCAATGCACACAGACTGAAGTAGTTTAAGTCTTTAGTTCTTTTAATTGTGATGATTTAGGCTCACATTTAACAAAAACCCACCAATTCACTATCTCAACAAATTAGAATACTTCATAAGACCAATAAAAAAAACATTTTTAGTGAATTGTTGGCCTTCTGGAAAGTATGTTAATTTACTGTATATGTACTCAATACTTGGTAGGGGCTCATTTTGCTTTAATTACTGCCTCAATTCGGCGTGGCATGGAGGTGATCAGTTTTTGGCACTGCTGAGGTGGTATGGAAGCCCAAGTTTCTTTGACAGTGGCCTTCAGGTCATCTGCATTGTTGGGTCTGGTGTCTCTCATCTTCCTCTTGACAATACCCCATAGATTCTCTATGGGGTTCAGGTCAGGCGAGTTTGCTGGCCAATCAAGCACAGTAACACCATGGTCATTGAACCAGATTTTGGTACCTTTGGCAGTGTGGGCAGGTGCCAAGTCCTGCTGGAAATTGAAATCAGCATCCCCATAAAGCTTGTCAGCAGAAGGAAGCATGAAGTGCTCTAAAATTTCCTGGTAGATGGCTGCGTTGACTGTGGACTTCAGAAACAGTGGACCATCACCAGCAGATGATATGGCAGCCCAAATCATCACTGACTGTGGAAACTTCACACTGGACTTCAAGCAACATGGATTCTGTGCCTCTCCACTCTTCATCCAGACTCTGGGACCTTGATTTCCAAATGAAATGCAAACTTTACTTTCATCTGAAAAGAGGACTTTGGACCACTTAGCAGCAGTCCAGTTCTTTTTCTCCACAGCCCAGGTAAGATGCTTCTGATGTTGTCTCTGGTTCAGAAGTGGCTTGGTAGCCTTTTTCCTGAAGACGTCTGAGCGTGGTGACTCTTGATGCACTGAGTCCAGCTTCAGTCCACTCCTTGTGAAGCTCTCCCAAGTGTTTGAATCAGCTTTGCTTGACAGTATTCTCAAGCTTGCGGTCATCACCTTTTCCTACCCAAATTCTTCCTTCCAGTCAACCTTGCATTTAATATGCTTTGATACAGCACTCTGTAAACAGCCACACCTTTCAGTAATGACCCTCTGTGACTTACCCTCTTTGTGGAGGGTGTCAAAGTTCGTCTTCTGGATCATTGCCAAGTCAGCAGTCTTCTCCATTATTGTGGTTTCAAAGAACAAGAGATACCCAGAATTTATACTGTATGGATGGTCATTAATTGAAATTCAAATGTAAATATTCTAATATTTTGAGATACTGATTTTTGACTTTCATGAGCTGTAAGCTCTAATCATCAAAATTAAAACAAAAAAAACAACTTTTGAAATGTTTTACTTTACATGTAATGAATCTAAAATATATGAAAGTTTCACTTTTTGAAATAAGTTACAAGAAAAAATGAACTTTTTCACGACATTCTAATTTATTGAGATGCATCTGTATAACACTCTTCCAGTTCCATTGCTTTTTTAAAAAACATGTGACAACTAAAATGTTGAATGTGATCATTTATTGTAATTTATCAGACAATCAGTCTTCTATAAACACTGTCATTTCTAATGAATATTTCATCTTATATTTAGGGCACAATTTTAAAATGACAAAATGAGCAAAGGGTTTCGGGTCTGGCTGCCTTTTCACGAGCAGGTGTGCCGTCAAAACCTGTAAGACTAATTCTCTGCTGGTTCCCTTGAGATTTTCCTATGGGCTTTTAAAATGAGTTTTTTCCTTTGTTTTTTCCCATTTGATTAAATAAGGTCTGTGGTAAACATAACTTGACGATACTTGGTCGTTTTGCTCTACAACGTAAATTACACATATCAAAAACGTGTACTTTGAATCTTTTATTATTATTATTATTAACCTTTGGGGGTGAGTTGTGAAAAAAAATGTCCAAGTACCAAATAATGTTCACACAAATCGTATATTACACAAATTAAAAAACACACACACACACACATATACTGTATATATATATATATATATATATATATATATATATATATAATATATATATATATATATATATATATATATATATATACACACATATATACACACACACACACAGGTGCTGGTCATATAATTAGAATATCATCAAAAAGTTGATTTATTTCACTAATTCCATTCAAAAAGTGAAACTTGTATAATGTATACATTCATTCCACACATACTGATATATTTCAAGTGTTTATTTCTTTTAATTTTGATGATTATAAGTGACAACTAATGAAAACCCCAAATTCAGTATCTCAGAAAATTAGAATATTGTGAAAAGGTTCAATATTGAAGACACCTGGTGCCACACTCTAATCAGCTAATTAACTCAAAACACCTGCAAAGGCCTTTAAATGGTCTCTCAGTCTAGTTATGTAGGCTACACAATCATGGGGAAGACTGCTGACTTGACAGTTGTCCAAAAGATGACCATTGACACCTTGCACAAGGAGGGCAAGACACAAAAGGTCATTGCAAAAGAGGCTGGCTGTTCACAGAGCTCTGTGTCCAAGCACATTAATAGAGAGGCGAAGGGAAGGAAAAGATGTGGTAGAAAAAAGTGTACAAGCAATAGGGATAACCGCACCCTGGAGAGGATTGTGAAACAAAACCCATTCAAAAATGTGGGGGAGATTCACAAAGAGTGGACTGCAGCTGGAGTCAGTGCTTCAAGAACCACTACGCACAGACGTATGCAAGACATGGGTTTCAGGGTCCATGTCAAGCCACTCTTGAACAACAGACAGCGTCAGAAGCGTCTCGACTGGACTGCTGCTGAGTGGTCCAAAGTAATGTTCTCTGATGAAAGTAAATTTTGCATTTCCTTTGGAAATCAGGGTCCCAGAGTCTGGAGGAAGAGAGGAGAGGCACAGAATCCACGTTGCTTGAGGTCCAGTGTAAAGTTTCCACAGTCAGTGATGGTTTGGGGTGCCATGTCATCTGCTGGTGTTGGTCCACTGTGTTTTCTGAGGTCCAAGGTCAACACAGCCGTATACCAGGAAGTTTTAGAGCACTTCATGCTTCCTGCTGCTGACCAACTTTATGGAGATGCAGATTTCATTTTCCAACAGGACTTGGCACCTGCACACAGTGCCAAAGCTACCAGTACCTGGTTTAAGGACCATGGTATCCCTGTTCTTAATTGGCCAGCAAACTCGCCTGACCTTAACCCCATAGAGAATCTATGGGGTATTGTTTAGAGGAAGATGCGATATACCAGACCCAACAATGCAGAAGAGCTGAAGGCCACTATCAGAGCAACCTGGGCTCTCATAACACCTGAGCAGTGCCACAGACTGATCGACTCCATGCCACGCCGCATTGCTGCAGTAATTCAGGATAAAGGAGCCCCAACTAAGTATTGAGTGCTGTACATGCTCATACTTTTCATGTTCATACTTTTCAGTTGGCCAAGATTTCTAAAAATCCTTTCTTTGTATTGGTCTTAAGTAATATTCTAATTTTCTGAGATACTGAATTTGGGGTTTTCATTAGTTGTCAGTTATAATCATCAAAATTAAAAGAAATAAACACTTGAAATATATCAGTCTGTGTGGAATGAATGTATAAATTATACAAGTTTCACTTTTTGAATGGAATTAGTGAAATAAATCAACTTTTTGATGATATTCTAATTATATGACCAGCACCTGTATATATGAAAATGTGTTAGGCCTGTAGGGTTTAGTTCAGGGTTTCTCAACTCTAGCTCTCGAGGTTTAGCTTCAACTCTAATCAAACACACCTGAACAAGCTAATCAAGGTCTTCAGGATTACTAGAAAGTTACTGGCAGGTGAGTTTAATCAAGATTGAAGCTGAACTCTGCAGGAATCTGTACCTTGAGGGCCAGAGAACTTCTAGTTTAGCTGATTAGCAAAGGCAGTCGCAACATTTAAAAGTGTGAAAAGAAGTAGCTTTCTAATATCTAATAATGGATATTTCCCCTGGTATTGTAATATTGAAGAAGAAAAAAGATGCTATAAACAGTTAATAATCCCTGCAATGTCTGTGTACACGTGTCAGTGCTGGAGACAGCAGCAAACATTCAAAGCGTTTCCTGCAAACCAACTGGTGGTTTAGAAGTAGTTCAACTGTTAACAGAAGTGTTAAAAACTAAAAAGTCCTGCAATGCAATGCGTTTAAACCTACATTTTGATTGTGTTCTTCATGTGTATTTAGGGGGCGGTTCAAATAAATCATTTATGTAGGCTATTTTATTAATTCAAAAACAAAAACACACAAAAATTACCAAATTAAAGTAATTAACACTAATGCATTTCTTTTTTGTAATTTACATGACCAAATTGTATGTTATTTTATTCTGGGGGATTTTTTTTTCCATAATTTGTCCAGTAGATGTCTGCAGTGATCCACACATGCTGCTCACACAGACTAGTGTTTCACAAGCAGAGGAAATCAAGATGAACAATTTTCATTTTTTCTTACTATTTAAGTTTCAAGTTTGTTTTATTTATCCAGCACATTTTAAAACAGCAAGCACGGCTGACCAAAGTGCTGAACAAACAAAGATCGAACACAGGACAACCCACAGATTCATACCATAAACTCACAGTGAATTAAAACCAAAGAAAAGAAATAGGTTTTAAGAGATGATTTAAAAACAGTTAAAGACTGTGCCGATCTGATATAGGCTGGAAGGCTTAATAACTTAGACATTATTTAAAAAAAAAAACCATTATTTTAGCTGAAGTAATTTGTATCAATACCGTGGGCCATTTACCCCGTGTGTTACCACCTCATACATTAAGACTTTTAAACAAAATAAACAACTTGAATGATTTATTTTCACACAAATCTGTTGCTCAATTAATGTTCAATACAACGTATATATTTTTTCTGCAATTATACATTTTAGGTGCAGTGAATAGCACATTTTTTCGTAAAAAAAGTGGGCCTTTAGACCCGTGGTACCCTACTGTCTCTGTGTGTGTGTATATTTATATATACATAATAAATAAACACCGTACATATACATATATTATCTAAACAAAAACTTTTATTTTGGATGCGATTAATCACATCAAAATATATATAAGAACTTATATATATATATATATAAGTTCACACTCAATGTGTCAGCCATAAGCTGTAGTAATTCAGAAGAGTAAATGTATGTTTTAAGGTGTTGGGTGTTTTCTGAAACCAAGGAGAAATCACATTCCAGTGAGAAGACGTGTAATTCTGTAGTCTTCAAGTTTCACATGGGGAAGTTCAAATCATTTAATAGTTTGTAGAATAATATTAATTAGCAACTTAATTAATTACTCAAAAGGATATATATTGAAGCGGCAGTGGATTCCAGAATCCATCCCTTCACTAGCTTTTCCTTGCTTGCGTCTCCCTGCTCTCGGGCATCTAGAGACAGCCGCCTGCATATTCTTAGAGAATTAGCGCTTGGTATAGATGTGTTTAACTCTGAACATAACAACATAGAGTTGTATTTAAAGGATGTTAATGCTGCCTTGACATAGTTCCCTAAGGCAAGTATGTCTGACAAAGTCTTTCTTCTGAGAAAGACCACCACACGGACGGCCCATGGTTTCATAGACAGACAGAGCCCAGCTATCACTAACAATTATGATGAATTGTGCAAAGCCCTTCTATCAGAATATACTCTGTATCAGAACCCATCTGCCTCTCATCTCTCAGCTTTCTGAATTAAGCAAGGCCACCATGAATCTCACAGAGAGTATGAGTGCTTAAGGAATATGTATTTTGCTGGCAGAGATGACCCTAATGCAGAGGAGGATGTCATGTTTAAGAGTTTGTTTGTGAGTAATCTATACCCCACTGTTAGGAAACCACTCATACTTCTGGTAGATGTTGACCGTATGTCTGCAGGAGAACGGAGGCAGCTTGCAGTATGAGCCTGGGACAGTGAGAGGGCAGGCACAAACAGGAAAGACAGAGAGCCAGATACATCTGTGCTTGAATCTGAAAATGACAGTAAGACTTCCTTTCAAATGGAAGTGTCAGAACGTCCCAAGAACAGGTTTGTCCATCCCAGCAATCTCCAGCAGAGCAGCCAGAGCCCCAGGTTCTCAGGTTACAGGAGACATAACAGCCCCAGGCATGCCCCCAGAAAGGAGAGGGTCCGAATTTATCAAGCCTCTGAGAATTACTCACAAGAACACTGCTAAGAATTAATAGATATAGAGTTAAAAAAATTATTGGCTCAAAGCTGCGCTTTAAAGTTATTTATTAAGCATCTCAGTCATAATTTAAGTGAAGTGTAGGACTAAATCTTAAGTGTCAGTCTTAGTAATGATTCACGACACTTTGCTGTGCCACAAACGGGATTTTGGATGACGGCATAGACTAGACACTGAATAGATTTCCTTATTTAAGAATATTCTCAGATAAATTCACATTGAATGGTGACATTTCTAAGAGGAGTTTACATTCAACACACATTTGACAAAGAATTTTCTTTTACAATATGGCACAGAAACAAAGCGTCATCCTTCAATTTAGGGTTGTGCCGATAGACAATAGTATTGTGTATCGATGATAGCAGGAGATATCACCTGTTGCTGATGCCTTTGACGATAGAAAGACAAATATAAGTTTTATTATTATCATTATTATTAAGCAATTCTGTGACCGTTGAGCTAAAAAAAAATGGTGTCTGAAAGTTGTGGTTTGTGGTCAGTTTGTGTGTAGATATACATTTTTTACAACCTTATCCACTCTTGATGTTATTCTAGCAAGAACTTTTGTGGTAGTTTTCAGAGGGTGACACTTTCATGACTTGACCAGTAGATAGCAGCAATAATCTACACTTGCAGCTCACTATAGGCCAGTGATTCACAATCAGGAAGTACATTGAGGTCTTAAAATAGTCTCACAGAATCAGGACGGTCCTGATCATTTTGGTGCCCTATAGGCAAGATCTTAGCTGGTGCATCTCAGCCAATCCCCCACTGATCATTCTCACATAAACTGCATAGCTTTATGATATAAAACAAATTATACACTGTCGATATTTACATATTAGAACAAAATGTCAAAGTATTGTCAGTTTATGTTTTCCACAGGCTTTGTTTTGCTAATAAATGGAAAACCCCCATTATAATCCCCATGGGAAAATCTTGAAGGAGCCAGCAGTGATTAGTCTACAGTGTTCAGATGTCATGGCTGCACCACTGCATATGGGGTACATTTAGATTTTCTTTATGTATTTTATGGTTTGACAGTGACTCCTAGGGGTCATAATTATTATAAATTCATCATGTTTTTAGTGTATGTCTAATAGATGGAATACATTGCAGGGGTTTACAAACTGGTGTTCCCCAAGGGGCCATAAGCGGTACCAGGGAGTCCGTCGTAAACCTGAGAGAAAATAGAAAAGTTTTACAAAATGTATTTGTACTTTTAGACAGGAAAAGACAGATCTAGTTTTAAAATAATTTCAGACTAGAAATCCACTGTATAGTTGTTAACAAAAAATATTAATGTAGTCCCAACACAAGCTAAAACTATTTTACAAATTTAGTGTAGGAGGTTGTGGAGTCACCCAGACCAGTGTCAGAGCTGGGCAAAGGGGAGGGAAAACAGAGAGCAGCACATTGGGCCAAATATATTAATAAATGCTTATGTGGGGAAAAAGCATCTTTTAGATCCATTGATATTGAAACAATTGTTCTGATGAACAAGTGTGCTGTGCATTGAAATTCTGAAATTGTATTTCCCCAAATGTTTGGCACTCTGAGATCCAAAATATGAGATCCGTCCTTTTTCGAACTAATAAATAAACGGGAATAAAACCCCTGATGATAGTGACGCAGTGGTATCACTCGAATCGTGGTGCCCTGATCAGTCACTGCTGCGCGTCTTCACTCAAATGTATCATTTGCACGAGTTTTAAAGTCTTGCCAGTTCTTGCTATTTTAAAGCACTCAAGCTCAAGAGGACGTGAAAGAACTAAATTGAGTAGCCTACTCGTGCTCTGTGTTCTGTGTTCATAGCGCACACAGAGGCACGTCCTGATATTGCCGAGTTAGACGTGTTCCTGGAACAACATTTTAATCCAAAAATATAATCTTAACCATATTCCTACACCTAAACCTAATCTTACCCATGAGTAATCCCTAAAATCAGAGGAACTGATAGATGAATTACACTGATGTACAGGCACCAAACACTGATTGTAATCCTAAACTTCACAAAAATTATAAACTGGTTCTTGAAATCTGATTGGTTAATCTCAATGTTGTTCCAGGGTCAACAAAGATGTTGACCCAGGAACACATCGCACTCGGCAATATCAGGTTGTGCCACACAGAGAGACGCGTCTGACAACACGCAAGCCCAGAATTGAGTTCTATTTCACATCTTCTTGAACAGACGAATACATCTTGCCAATTTGAACACTGAAGTGATTTTAAACCATTAAAGCGCAAGCAACAAGACGAAAGAACTTCATTTACTGCTTGCATGCTGTTCGGTGGAGAAGGGTGCACAGCAGAGTCACGTTTCACAGCCTGCGAACAATGAATCGAGTTCTTTTGAGGCTTTTGCACAGCCACCATACAAATACACACAAAATTGTCAAAATACCCGTCTTGGTTAGCATCCTCGAAAAATGCCGGTTATGGCTTAAGTAAACGTAAACAGTTGAGAAAGATGTTAGGACTGTCATTATATTGGATTCATGCGTATGTTAAAAAAAACCACTGTTCTTGACTGAATTACTATAGCTTTTGTAGATTTAAAGGAACACTCCACTTTTTTTTGGAAATAGGCTCATTTTCCAAGTCCCCAAGAGTTAAAAAGTTGAGATTTACCGTTTTTGAATCCATTCAGCCGATCTCCGGGTCTGGCGGTAGCACTTTTAGCTTAGCTTAGCATAGTTCATTGAATCTGATTAGACCATTAGCATCGCGCTCAAAAATGACCAAAAAGTTTCGATACTTTTCCTATTTAAAGCTAGACTCTTCTGTAGTTACATCATGTACTAAGACCGACGGAAAATGAAAAGTTGTGATTTTCTAGGCTGATATGGCTAGGAACTATACTCTCATTCCGGCGTAATAATCAAGGAATTTTGCTGCCCTACCATCTGTGCAGCAGGCGCAGTGATATGACGCAGTGCCTGAAAGTAGTCCCCAGCTTAGTAGCCTATGATATAGCTTAACTCACTACTGTTAACTACTAAGGAAGATGTGTTAACTAATCAGTATGTAATGTTAATTAACAGTTAGCTAATCAATAACTAATGTATTCTGTCATACCTCCTGAATAACTACTATTAAAGGGATAGTTCACTTTGAAATTAAAATTTGGTATCTATCAGCTTACCCCAAGGGCATCCAAGATGTAGGTGTCTTTTTTTCTTCAGTAGATCCAATTTTTATGTTTTTAGGTCATCCCGTCCGCGGGTGTTCACACTCCCGAGTCGAACTCGGTAAGTCTGAAATTTGCGTAATTGGTATTGAGAAAAGCGTGCAAACCTACGTCACCAGACTATTTGCCTATTCATCTCAGTACTTTAGACCACGACGGAAACGCAGACAGCAACAGGTCTGAAAAAAAAAAAAAAAAGTTCCTGGGACAAATTGTTCCAGGTTATTTCGGTGGAAAAGCAGATTAAGTGTCTCAGTAAATTCTTCTGTATATTTTACCATAGTATTTTTGTGAAACAGAACATTTACATCAGTAACGAAAGATCAACTTCAACATTATTTAGTATTATTTCTCAACTTTTTTACTTTTTTGTCCTGTGGCTGCCGTCGCATCATCCAAGTGGATGCTGCACACTGGTGGTGGTTGAGGAGTGACCCCCCACATGATTGTAAAGCGCTTTGGGTGTATGGCAATACACAATAAAAGCGCTATATAAATGCATCATTCATTCATTCATATGACGTGTCATGCAGAAAAACAGGATTGAGATACACACCCTCTTCTATGACTTGGCAAAGGACGAAAAGACACACAGTGTGAACCTGAGCTCCTGTGCAGAACAATTTAATATATTCATGTTTTTAAAAGCTCAGTAATGAGCACAGATGACCAGTAGACACGGTTAATAAATACAACATTTATCACAAGCAATAAATAAAGACAACTTACAATGACAAAATGTGGGCTTTGTACATAAAGAGAAATGGTTTTAAACATCTGCAGGTATTAAAAGGATTTAGAAGTTAGTTTTGCAATTTGCAAAGATTTCATTTACACACACACACACACATTACATTTATCTACTGTACACAAATCTTTCCATTACCATAGTGCATTTGCAATATTTAAATAACCAGTCGAGCTGGTTCAGTCACATTGAGACACTGTTTTGTAAACCAGAACTACTTGGTCGCACGTTAACTTCAGTTGTGATTTTAGAGGTAGAGAGAAAAACAGCTCCACGATATGGATTATCTTGTCTTTTTTATGGAGAATCACTGTGTAGGAGAACTAGGACTGACCAGCAGCAGAGATGAACCAGGATAAACTCCAGGATAAAGACTACAGGTGATGTAGTTACCTCACTCATACTTAATCAGAGAAATCATTGAGAAATATGCATATTTACTATCAACGCTGCCCAAATGTTCAGTATCAGTGTACTGATGACTGAAGTTTTCAATCAAACCTTCTGTCTGGTATTCTCTTACTGTCTGAACTTCAAGCTGATGAGTCTGACTGTATAAGAAGCTGTGGATCTTAAAGGAGTCATATGATTTCATATGCTCTCTTTTCCTTTCTCTTTGGAGTGTTACAAGCTGATTGTGCATAGATAAGATCCCTGAAGTTGTAAAGACTAAAGTCTCAAAACCAAAGAGATATTCTTTATCAAAAGTTAAGACTCTGCCACGCTCCCCTAAAACGGCTCATTCAGACACGCCCCCACATGTCTACGTCACGGTGTGGGAAGATTTGCAAAACACCACCCAAATGTATACACAATGAAAGGCGGAACTTTTATTCTCGTTGTAGTGTTGTTGCTGCCGCCGGCACCATGTCCTGGAGATGCCGTTTCTCGTTGTGAACGCGAAACTTTGTTTGGGCTTCCAAAAGAGGACACAACTAGAAATCAGTGGTTAAGTTGTATTTACAACACTGTTCCAGAACAGGGCTGCGTTTCCCAAAAGCATCGTAAGCCTAAGAAATTCGTAAAAACGATCGTATGACTGATCTTAATATTATGGTCTGTTTCCCAAAAGGTAACTTAAGTAGCACTTGAAAATCATCGTAGATCTACGAGTACTCTGGAGTAATCGTGAAACCCTACGTGCATCGTAAGAAGACAGAATTATGAGGGCACCTGCAGGACAATCGGCAGATTATACCTTTAACTTTATTCAACTGCAATGTGATTATAATTAAAGCTTTTGATTGTACACTTTATTACTTGAGATATATATATATATATATATATATATATATATATATATATATATATTTTAGGGGTGTAACGTTACGCATATTCGTATTGAACCGTTCGGTACTAGGCTTTCGGTTCGGTGTGCATTACAAACCGAACGATTCGTTGGACTAATCCTATTACTTTTGGGAAAAAAAAGAGCTTAAAGTGTGTGAAATATCAGTACCACTGCGCTCAACAACGCAGCCCAAACGACGTAACAGGCAACGTGCTGTCTGCCCCGTGATAACCTCCCCTGGCTGGGGAGAATCTTCACTTCAACTGAATTGCTAAAATATTTAATTATAACTGCAATATGCTGTTATACAGCAGTGAATTATATTATTTTATATGGAGCACAAACGTCCGTCTGTGTAACAAACTATGTGCATATTTACAGACGAACTACACTCATGTTCATATGCCCAGACAGTCAACAGTGATAGGTTTTTGGAAAGGCTGTTTTGTACGCGTTCATTCACAAGTCTGCTGCGGTTTGGTTCTTTGAATGCGCTGCTAACTCTGACGGTGGAGAAAGACTGCGTCGGGAAGGTGAAACCTCGCACTCGTGGGGCGAAACCAGTGACATTATTCTACTGAATGAAAGCTTAAGGTTTATCCAAAATGTCACTAGTTGCTATGCGCTTTGTCTTACAAAAGAGTCGGTAAACACTGCAACACTGGTTCATGCGCCCGCGTGCGTGTGTGTGTGCGTGCGTGTGTGTCACGCACGGAGGTCTGAGTGATACGAGTGCGCTTGAAATAAGAAGTCGAGGCGGGTCCGGATTTAATTCCCTCCCGGTCCGGAGTCCGGACTTTGAGAAGCGCTGGGCTATACCGTTATTATCAGCATGTTGAAGTAGATTCGTCTCTCTTTGTCCGCAGAGAATATGCGGCGTCCGATGCCGAAGGCTCCGTCATTACTCCATCATTCCGTTTTTACTTTCACTTTATAGTGAATTGACTGCGATTAAGACGTTCACCGGCATAAATCTTGCACTAAGTTTGCACGTGTGTAAACCCTGGTGCAAACGCTGCTTGTTTGATATCCATTGGCTCGCCTTCATGGTTTAAAACAGAAATATTTCCAACATTGCAACGTAACCAATTGCCCCGCAACCCGTGTCGAAAACATACCGAACCGTGACACCACTGTGTCGTATCGAACCGAACCGTTAATTTTGTGAACCGTTACACCCCTAATATATATATATACGTATATATATATATATATATATATATATATATATATATATATACACGTGTATATATATATATATATATATATATATATATATATATATATAGGGATGCAACGATTATAGATTTTGTTGGTACGATTATAGTTTGAGGAATAATCACGGTTTCACGATTATTACGATTATTATGCATTTATTCATTTCACAACATAAAATCACAAACACACTTTAGATATTGAAGTGTTATTTATTTCTGCCTTTTGAAACAGAAATAACACAGTAACCAATAATACAGCACAAAATAATAATACTAAAGAAAAAAAAGTCCATCTCTCCTATTGGAATTAAAAAAGGTTACCTCTGCTCTGTAAACATCCATGTCTTTTAAGATGTTTTTACAAATTTGGGTGTGCATAATTTCAATTTCTTATTTTTCCCATTTAGAGAAATCTTGGGTTTTTAGAGGTCCCCATATCTCACTGCCATATAGTGCAATTGGTTCGATTATTGCTTTTAGGATTTTTAGCCAGGTTTGAATTGGAATTTCGTACTGAATTGTATTTTTGATCATGTAGAAGACTCTCAGTGCCTTTGCTTTCAGTGCATTCACAGCCAGATTGAATTTTCCCGTTGAGCTGATGTTTAGTCCCAGATAGGTGTATTCATGGGTGTGTTGGATGACCTAGTTTCCTGCTCTGAAAGTGTATTTATTTTCCTTACACCTGGGTCTCTTTTGAAAAATCATTATTTTTGTTTTTGTTAGATTCATTTTAAGAGCCCATGTTTGACTGAAAGTCTCTATGATGTCTAGGAGCTGTTGTAGTCCCTCTTTTGTTTTTGACAGAATGACTAGATCATCTGCAAAGAGAAGACATTTGATTTCTGATTCAGTTAGGGTTGGGCTGGGGGCAGTCGAATTGTTTAATTCTTTGGCTAATTCATTTAAATAAATGTTAAACAGAGTGGGGCTCAATGGGCAACCTTGTCTAACTCCTCGTTGTTGATAGAAAAATTATGTTCGTTTGTTCCCTATTTTTACAGCACATGTATTGTTTTTATACATGGTGCTGATTAAATCAAAAGTTTTCCCTCCAATCCCGTTTTCCAGTAGTTTTAGATTCTGTGTCTCTCTCACTCGCTCGCTCTCTGTGTCTCTCTCTCTCGCTCGCTCTCTGTGTCTCTCTCTCTCTATCTCTCTCTCTCTCTCTGTGTCTCTCTCTCTCTCTCACTCGCTCTCTGTGTCTCTCTCTCTAGCTCGCTCTCTGTGTCTCTCTCTCTCGCTCGCTCTCTGTGTCTCTCGATTTCAGTTTGGTCTCTCTCTCTCTCGCTCGCTCTCTGTGTCTCTCTCTCTCTCGCTCGCTCTGCACTATTGCCACTGACGATTCAAACGTGAGTTTTGAGCTGTGTAGAATAGTGTTTGTTGTTTCTCTGATCACAAATGCAGACATGGTAATGTTTACGTGGCGCAATGCAATGCGATGCGTAAAAAGACAGTACAAGTCATTATAATCAGTAATTATGTCCCCACTGAATGCAACAAATGCCTCGTTTGTAATGGGTTTTGGGCCATTCCACCGAATGGGTGTCATGTGTGTCCCCAGGACATTATAGGTACAAACATGCATAAAAATTAACTATAAAATACATTTTATTATTAAGCAAAGTGACTTGCACATTAATCTAACTGCAAATTTAAAATATATAATTAAACAAATTATTAAAAACTACCTAAAACACTGAAAATATAGCATTTGTGCATGTCCCCAGTGTCTAACACTACATTTTAACATTAAATATAATGTTTAAAATCCTTCAGAAATCATTTTTATTTTGCATTTTTGTGTACCTCCATATCCCATCTGTGCTTTAAATACATTTATTTCAAAATAAATTTATAATATTTTGGATAAAATACACATTTTAGTCGCGTCCCCAGGTTTTCACTCAGTCCTGTTACCCTAACACATTCTCCCTCTAAAAAACTGAGTAAATTCCACAAGACATATTTTCATCATAATATTGCAACATCTGGATCTTCTGAAGGCAATGAAATGATCGGAAGCATGTGGTCTTATTTTCTTTTCTGTATATTTGATGATATTGTAACGGTGGCTGGGTGCGTCATTATAAATATACTTTCCTGTTACCTAAATTATTTCTTAGATGCTACTTGTTTATTTTAAAAATACCAATCTGTGGCGAATCACTATACTTTGCTGAGTATTCTCATAATATTAGCATGTACTCCATGTGGCTAGATTATATGTATTTTTACCTAAAATCTCAATCCTGTTACTTTCAGTCCTGTTACTCATATACTCATATATCCTATACTTATATATAGAAACTGAGTGATAGTAACAGGAATGAGTAGTGTCATCTGATTTATTAATGTAAATATTAGGCTACATCCATACTAACAGATACATTTGAAAAGGCATCTTTTTCTCAAAGTTTTGGCCTTCTATCCACACTGAGACAATGCTTTTGCCCAGAGAAAACCTATGGTTGTTCCTGCATTATTGTTTTATATTGCATTCCTGCAAGTATGACAGAAAATGTACTTGAAATTTCTGTCCTGTGGCAATTATGTATTAGACTCATTTATGGAATGGCATTTGTGGGCTGCGCTATAAGAAAACAATATTCAAAGAAAATCTAAAAATATATTATTTAAGTTTATTATTTTTAATATCAATTTTTATTTAATATATTTTTTTTTTTCATTATGTATATCTTATCTTATAACCCGTCCTCTACCCCTAAACATAACCCTAACAAAAACCTCTGCAGACCACTAGATTTAAATAGAAACATGATTTGGCCTTTTTTAGCAGTGAGGTCAGCTCACAAGTCAATGTTCAACACTTTCACTATATCAGTGCGGGCATTAATACCTCATATGTGTAGTCAAACCTGTATACCAGCATAATGGATACTCACTCCTGTTACCCATTTCATTCCTGTTACTGAATAGTTTTTTCTTTAAAAAATAAAGTTAAACCATTATTTTTTTAATTAAGTTTGATCCATAATTTATCCCATTATTTAATAAATTGCATCACAGAAAATTGATAAGCTTGAGGTTTGAGTCGCCATTTAAAATGAAAAATATGAGTTTGTGTACTTCAGAAAAATACACCTTGTGTAGATAAATAGTGATTTTTATGATAAAAAAATAAATATTTTTTGACCATGAAACCAACAATTTCTTTAAAATAAACACCTGCCTGTGGGGGAAATGAAGGAATTTGTTGATATATTTTTAAACATGCTTTTTAAAAGACATTAGAGTTTTGGTAACAGGACTGAGAAAAATACATCCATCTTCCACTTAAAAATTGTGTAAAAAATTAAATAAAGTTACCCGAGATGGACCAATATAGATTTTGAATAGTTAAATACGTGTATTACTAGATTCAGTCTTTAAAAAAGGTAGAAAATGATTTTTTTTTTTTTAAGAGTTTTGGAAGCAAATGGCACCAACTCGGTGGAATGGACGTTTTATTGATTTTGTGTCATCGCGCTGGGACACGGCCTCACAATACGGTGAGAGGCGTAACATTTCCGTCTCACGCTTGAAGTATTCGGCCAATCACAACGCACTGGATAGCTGGCCAATCAGAGTACGCCTCGCTTCTCAGAAGATGAGCTTTTTAAAAATGTATGTTTCAGAAAGGCTGAGCATAGAGGAGCAACAATAATGTACAGTATGTGGAAAATAATGTGTTTTTTAACCTTAAACCGCATAAACACACATTGCATTACACCAAATAATGTTTTTAGCAACATCATATGACCCCTTTAATGTTTTGTAAAACAATTGAGTTAAAGTGGATGTCAAAAAAGGAGAGTTCACCCAAGGGAAATTCTGTCATCATTTACTCAGCCTTTCCTCGGTGGAAAGCATCAAAAATAGTTCAAAAATTGTTTAAGCTGTATTTGTCCATACAGTTAATTAAGTCATTTGTACCCTACAAATGTTTCAAGCTCCAAAAAGAACATAAATGTTGCATAAAAGTGATTTATACATCTCCAGTGGTTTAATCCAATTCAAATGCTGAAAATTAATTCATTGTTTACTCTCAAAACAAAAATCAAATCGTTGATTAACTCATGTATACAAGTCCCAAATATGTCAACAGCATAAATCCTCATTTAAAGGTTAGTTAAGATCAATGTTCATATCTGAATAAAAACCTGAATTACATCTCTTCGTCATATAAATCCATCTATCCTCAGAAGACTTGATTAAACCCCTTGATTCACATGGATTACTTTTAACTCTTTATGTTCTTTTTGAAGCTTGTTCTTTGTCTAGGCTTTCATTGGATGTACATGAAGAATGAGAAAATATTAGAAATATCTTCTTGTTTTTCTTAAGATGAAGGTAGATTTTGAACCTAACGAGTAACACTAGCCTCTTACAACTATTAACACAGAATGCTTTCTCAACTGTGAGATTCACTGCTATAGCAAAGATTGCTTTATTACATTAATGCTTCTTTGAATGCTTTATTCTTAACTTATTATAACCTGAAAAACAAGTATAGCACACATACCGTACCCGACATGTCTGTTAAAGAGCAATTCATTTGGAAAACATCTGTGTAGAAATACAGAGGAACGTTTTTACATGAAATGTTTTAGAGACGTATTGCAGATGAACAACTTACGCCCTAAAAAAAAACACAGAAATCTCTGTAAAATGGAGTCGAATTACCATTAAATGCGTCCTCTATTACATCCCAGCGACGTTGCTGTGAAACCAATCATCATTAGTCCGATAAAAACACACTCCACGATGTGTTTTCACTTCCACTCGTCGTGATCAGCTTGACGGACGGGACGCAACGCAACCACCGCTTCTCTTTGCGTTTGATAAAAGTGTGGAAGTGAGCGTCGCCCCGCCCCCTGACCAGCGCAAGGGATGATGGGATTTGTAGTCACGTTTACCAGGTAAATGCTTTTGACCAGTCTCAGATCCAACAACATTGGCAAATGTTCAAAAACAAAGGCTACATAAACTTAAATGTAGGATAAATGAATAAAACCGATGATAAAAACTGTATCTGTATGCAAAAGGATTCATAAAACAGGTAGAATGTCTTTTATAGAAAGTAAAATGAGAATTCCTGCAGTCATCTTGAAATGACAAATTAATTGAAATAAACAAGGAACAGAATACACTTTTGAGTCATTACCGATTACATCATGAAATTGTCTTATATTGATGATGTTCGACAGCAAAAGAAAAAAAAGCTAAATCTTTCCATTGTTCAGTACACGATGTGGTAGATTTATTTGTAAGCAATAATAAACACCAGTAAACAGAAAGATGATCAAAAAGCTCACTGTTCAATAACCTGATGTGTTGTGAATCATGCACATTAACATGCATTAGGAAAGTAAATAAGGTTCAAGTTTGACTGTGTTGAGGTGAAGGAGGCCGTCTGTATATTCTGGTCTGACAGTGACACCTAGTGAACCATTTTAACGAGATTAGTTATGAAGTTTGAGTTTGTGGCATAAAACAAGAAGTAATTTATGCATCTTTTATCAAGTCAAGTTTATGCAGTGTTCAGAGTAGACCGAGTACAGTAGAGACACTTTCTGCTTTTTTCATCACTACACAAAAAAAGTGATTTTTCACGATATTTCTGTTGCTTGTGTACTAAAATATCATAAATTGATAATAGCCATAAGTAGTTTATATGTTCCACTATTAGCTCATAAACATGAGGTGCAATTTTATCTCAACTGTACCCATATGGTGTGCAGTTGAAACAGTAACATGGTACAGTTGAGACACCCAAATGTAATAAATTACAAAATTACAGTTTAAAATAATTACAGGATAAAAATGTATTTGCTTTTTTAATTTAGATTCAGTCAAACAAACTAGGAACAAATATTTAACACTAGAAAATGTGGCAAATGGTACAAATGTAAACATAACAATATACACACCCCTAAACCTACACTGAAAACTTTCTGCATTTTTACATTTTCAATCATTCTGTATGATTATAAGCTTGTTTCTTCATGGGGGCCTAAACAATATTCTCATAAAGTTAGAATTTACTGGTATTACTATACTTGTGGGGACATTTGTTCCCCATAATGATAATAGCAGCACACAAACACACACAGCCTCTGTATGCATTTTATTTTCTATGATTGAACTGTTACTGTATACAGTACATAGCAACCTAAAGGGTGTCTCAACTGTACCCACTTTGCCACCTTGTATATTTCTTAAAATGCTAAGCCTTTTAACATTCATGTTAGAAAATATGTCCATTAATAATAGACAGCTGAAATATGCAAATTCTGTTTAAAAAATGATATTTGTGATAGCATATGGGTGAATGTGACTTTTATCCTATTATCATAACACTGTACAACTAAACATCATGTGAAGCAATAGGACACCAATCCTGGTACAGTTGATACACGGTCTCTCAACCGTACCCCACTGACATGCTCGCACGTTTCTCTATATTATGACAAGACCTTACATGGCACAATGTCATAAAATATGTCTATTTTTAGAGCACAGAGTAACGTTTGCAATGATGTATGTTAAGTTTAAGAATCATAAAAGAACAATAAGCTATTCATTGTTGAAAGGACATGGTGAAATGAAAAACTCACCAGGGAAAAAAAACTTTTGCCGATATCTTCGGAGTGGAAAGACACACATTTCAAATTTCCCACGATCAAAGAAAACACTAAAACATGTGTGTGGAGCAGAAATCACGGCTCAGCTTTGTGTACTCAAGTTATTTAAGGTGTTTCAACTGTACACGTCTCAAATAGTCAATCTGTTCATGAGTCTCTGCAGAATATTAGCTGACAACTGTGTGAAAAGGAACAAAGCTAAAACTCAGCCTTGAGTTTGTATGAATGTTGTATTGAGTTGTAAGTAACAGATAACACACCAGTAAATAGAAAGATGATCCAGCAACTACTGATAATAGCCTGTGAAGAGCCGTGTGAATTCAGTTTTTAATCCACAATGACGATATTCTGGTCTGACAGTGACTAGTGATCATAACTGGACTTGCTGTACCTCGGTTAGATGGCATAACCTAGGTATATTTAACCTATATACACCATAACCTGAATATTTGCCATGGGACGACAGGAAAGGCTCACAGACATTTGTCATTATTAGCATTAATCACCACAAGTTAATGTCACATCAAAGACGTATTCAGAGAAGTACACAAATAACGGTGGTGGACTCAATCACACCCAGTAGAGCCTGAATAACTGGCAGCCTGGCAGTGCTTACAAGGAAAGACAAAGCACTCGGTTCACAACAACTATTAGGAGCCTGCCCAGACTTCAAGGTTTTATGAGCCCAGTCCAATCAGCACAACTGTACAATGCAGATACTCACAGAGATAAAGTCATAGTCATTGTGATCATAAACACTTGCCATATCTTAAAAGACTATAGTCTTCGGATTTGGGCGTGCCTTGATGTCTTCCTACCTTGAAATGTGTCTCTGAAAGAAGCATTTTTTAGCTTCAGGCACAGCCTTTTTACACATGAATCGTTTTCATGAGTTTCTGAGACGCTGCTCAGGGTGGCGGTTATGAAGACACGATGACACACACATGCACACACACACCTGTAACACAAGAAAACAGAAACATAAGCCAGCAGAAGCGTAGACTTCTTTTTTAGATTTATGTTGATCATATAAGTTTTAACTCTTGTCACAAACTTTTGGGGATCATTTAATATTTTTCTTGACCTATGGGCCAGTGAGGTGGAGATAAACTCTAGATACCAGGATGCACATTTAATGCATAGGCAGAGTTAGAGCATATATGGTAGTCACATACCAGACGAGAAGCATAGCGCAGCGTCTAGGACAACTCACAGGTATTGCACCCAGTTCAAGACAGCACACCAAAAGAGTTAACAAAAGTTCACTTCAGGAATGAACAAAGTTGCGTCGATGAGTTTGAAGTTCAGTTTTTGACAAAAAAAACACTGAATATAAAGCATACGAAAGACAAACGTTGTGCTGAAAGATACACAATACACAATCTTCCAGCCTATATAGGAAGAAGTATTAGGTACATTAACAGTAACTTGGGACAAATATAATGTGATTTTATGGTAAATTATATTATATGATATCTGCTGTTATGTTCACACCAAAGTCTAATGTCAAAATCAAACCCATGCCCTTGGACACAAGCATCTATAAGAAACATGGCCAGACAAATGAACAGGAAACACAGGTGAATATATACTCAGGTAAACAAATTAACGGGGGGGGGAGGGGGGGGGGGAGCTAATAAGTCACTATGACAAAAAAATAAGGGTAACTAGGGCAACAAACGGGAGCAGAGGACCCAGAAGCAAACAGGAAGGATAGAAAACATTTCAACTTAACTCCTTCAATGCAGAACAGGGGAAACACAAGACTGTCATCATAACAATAACATTTGTGATTTCATCTTTGTTGTAAATTAGAGGGAAATTAGTCAGCAGCTGAGTTTAATGAGGGACTGAGACTGAAGACGAGCAGTAGATGAGAAATGCTGTTCATTTCTCCTGATATCTTATTGCTTTTTCTGCACTCTTTCTTACAGAGTTTACCACAGTAATCACAACTGCTCTCCCCTTACATTCATATTTTTGTCAGGTTACTGTCACGAATCCTGGCTATGAACTTCCATTCACTCACCCCCAGAGGTCACCCGCTTACCACATGGACTCTTGCACTACACTACATTACTGGCACTTCACCTTTGGACTGCATTTCCCATCATCCATTGCACTGACGACACACAGCTGTCACCAATCTCACATTGCTCTGATTACACAATCACACACGCTTTATAAGCCTTGGACTTCCTCTCTCTGATCGCCGAGTATTGTATGCACATATCGTTACCCTAGCCCAGGGGTCGGCAACCCGCGGCGCCCGAGCCGCGTGCGGTTCTTTCATCCCTTTGCGGTGGCTCCCTGTATGGGTGTACGCGGGTGAGGTGTCCCCAGACTTTTTATACAACCTAAACTCTTCCCCTGCACTTTTTCTCGGTCAAGTGTGTTAAAGTAGAGGTTTTCAAGGGCCAATGTGAATAAATCTAGATTTAAATTAAAAGAGAAAAGATAGTCACGTCGTTTTGGATACGTTTTATTCGTATCCAAAGCGATGTGAACTTCACGGAGCGCTGAACGCTCTCACGCGCTGTATGTTTCATTCATTCTCGAAGCCGGGGGGCACTCTCGCGCAGAAATTCCAAAACGGACTCATATGAGAAGTAGTAATATCTTTTGACAGGCATCCCGCTGTAGCTAAGCTGAATAACAAGCATAAAACTTAATGGATGAAACGTGAAGACGATATGTGTTTTTCCAAGTCTTCTCCAGGTAATATGTGACCCTGGACCACAAAACCAGTCTTAAGTGTCAATTTTCCAAAATTGAGATTTATACATCATCTGAAAGCAGAATAAATAATAATTCCATTGATGTATGGTTTGTTAGGATCAGACAATATTGAATCTGAGGATGCAAAAAAATCACCTTTAAAGTTGTCCAAATGAAGTTCTTAGCAATGCATATAATCAAAAATGAAGTTTTGATATATTTACAGTAATACATTTACAAAATATCTTCATGGAAGATGATATTTACTAAATATCCTAATGATGTTTGGCATAAAAGAAAAATCGATCATTTTGACCCATACAATGTATTGTTGGCTATTGCTACAAATATACCCGTGCTACTCAAGACTGGTTTTGTGGTCCAGGGTCACATATATGAATGATACAGTGGTAACTGACAGCATAAATTACAGTACAGAAGCTATAAAATATATTTTCTGCCTTATTTTGTGATAAAAATTGAAAATGTGTTTGTAGTATATACAGTGCCCTCCACTAATATTGGCACCCTTGATAAATATGAGCAAAGGCAGCTGTGAAAATAAATCTGCATTGTTTATCCTTTTGATCTTTCACTCAATAAATTCACAAAATTCCAACCTATCATTGAAGTAAAACAATTGAGAGTGGGGAGAAAATCTCATGATGAAATAAATGTTTTTCTCCAATGACTGTTGGCCACAATTATTGGCACCCCTAGAAATTCTTATGAGTAAAATATCTCTGAAGTATATTCCCATTCATATTTACATTTTTTAGCACACCAAGGTGACTAGGAGCATGAAATTGTCCAGCCATGACTTTCTGTTCCACAGGATTATAAATATGAGTAACACAAAGGCCAAATTCCCTTAATCATCCATCACAATGAGAAAAAACAAAACATATATTTCTGATGTGAAGAACAAGATTGTTGAGCATCACAAAATAGAAAGTGGTTGTAAGAAAAGAGTTAAAACATTGAAAATACCCATTTCCACCATCAGGGTAATAATTAAGAGGTTCCAATCAACTAAAGATGTTAAAAATCTGCCTGAAAGAGGACGTGTGTCTATATCGTCCTAATGCACGCTGAGGAGGAGAGTTTGAGTGGACAAAGACTCTCCAAGGATCACAGCTGGAGAATTGTAGAGATTAGTTGAGTCTTGGGGTCAGAAACCTAAAAAAAAAAATCAAACATCCCCTAAATCACCACATGTTGTTCGGGAGGGTTTCAAGAAAAATTCTCCTCACTCATCCAAAAACAAACTCCAGCAAATTCAGTTGTCAGACACGACTGGAACTTCAAATGGCACTGGCTTCTATGGTCAGATGAAACTGAAAAAATAGCTTTTTGGCAGCAACCCCACCAGATGAGTTTAGTACAAACAGGGATAAAAAAAATACCCCATGCCCACGGTTAAATATACTGCTGGATCTTTAATGTTGTGGGCCTGTTTTTCTGCCGGAGGTCCTGAACATCTTGTTCAGATGCATGGCATCATGGATTCTATCAAATACCAACAGATAAAAAATCAAAACCTGACTGCCTCTGTTAGAAATCTTATAATGGGCCGTGTTTTGATCTTCCAGCAGGACAACAATCCAAAACAAACATCAAAATAAACACAAAAATGGGTCACTGAGCACAAAATTTATCTTTTACCATTGCTGTCTCTGTCCTCTGACCTGACCCCTACAGAAAATGAGTGAGGTGAACTGAAGAGAAGAAGCACCGTCATGGAGCTGTGAATCTGAAGGATCTGGAGAGATTCTGTATGAAGAAATGGTCTCTGATCTCTTATCAGGTGTTCTCCAAACTCTTCAGGCATTATAGGAGAAAACTCAGAGCTGTTGTGCTGGGAAAAGGACGTTGCAATAATTGGGTGCCAATAATTGTGGCCAACATGAAATAGTGAAATCATTTATTTTATCATGAGATTTTCTCCCCACTTTCAATTGTTTTACTTCAATGATAGGTTGGAATTTTGTGAATTTTTTGAGTGAAAGATCAAAAGGATAAACAATGCAGATTTATTTTCACAGCTACCTTTGCTCATATTTATCAAGGGTGCCAATATTAGTGGAGGGCACTGTATATACTGATTGTAAAATCATAACCATAAAATTGACATTAGTAAAATATTTATCAAAAATATTATATTAGACAAATTATTGGTTATTGTCCAGCAGTGTATTTTATTTTTTAGCCAATTAAACGTAAGAGATTTTTTTTTTGTCAATTATACATACATAAATAAATATTATTATTATTATTACTACATTTGATATTTCTGTCCCTCTCACTTCTGAAATGATTACTACTTCCCTGCATGCCCTGTAACATAACTGAATATAAAACTTTAACTATATGCCGTGTTATCTTTATTTGGGCATCAAATATTTTGTGGCTCCACATGAATTTTATTTGGTGGGAAAGGGGCCAAAATGGCTCTTTGGACGTTGAAGGTTGCAGACCCCTGCCCTAGCCGATAGCTACCTTACAGAGCCTTTTGTAGTAGTCATAGTTTTGCCTTGTTAGTTTTCCCGTGTTTGACTTCTGCCCGTGTTTCCTGGATTAACCCTTGCTTTACCGTTCGGACTCTGTTCGCACCTCGTTTGGATTATTGCTGTGTACCTGGATTATCTCTCTTTGCCTTGCCCCTGTTGGATATTGTTCGCCGATCGTCGACCCACGCTTGCCCTAGGATTACTCTCTGCCTTGTCTGTGTTATACCTGTTTGCCACTGTCCAACCCTGCCTGTGTTTTGACCATGTCTCAAAATAAAGCCTTGCATATGGATCCGCATGTCTCACGTCTCTTTGCCCCGTAACAGTTACGTTGGATGCTGCTGCAATCTTCACTTTTACCATTACATCCGAATCTCTTTCCTAGGTGACTAATTTTCATAAATGATTTTGCAAAGTTTCATTCAACCACATGAGGTTTGTGAAGGACAATGCATCTCGATACTCTGATGAAAGGCCATGTGTGAACTAGTGGTCCTTTATCATCCAGCATCTTCTCTGGAGTGTCAGCTATAACACTGTATGCTGCAGATGATTGACAAAACCTTTAGTGTGAACTTGACGTCATTCACCATAGTAATCACTGAATCGCCCAACATTTCAACTTTTCAGAATGCCGCAAGCGCACCGCGGGTCATGTGACAAGAACCAACCAATCAGCTTTATCCTTTCCCGTAACAACATTGAAAGCTCAGCCGAGATGGAGGAACAGCTGATCATAGCTGTACAAGGATAGCCAATTTAAGTAAATTTAGTAGAGTGCAAGCGATTTTTAGTGCTGGAAATCAATTTATCATTTGCTGAAACTTCCACGTCTTCATGGAGAGCATGGGTCTAGGTTGCTTAGCAATGGCAGATACCAGGGGCGCGCAAGCATAACGCGCAAGCTACAGAGTACTTTGAAAGAAGGAGGAAACTACACGGCTAGTGTTTTCCACACGTTTTTAGGTGCGACATGTAGACGGCCCCGTGCTACTATTTGAATCTTCCGCTTTTCAAACGCGGAAGTGATAAAGGCTTAAAAGTTTTTTAAGCAATCACAAATCTGAGGGGGCATAGGCCCCCCTGGCCCCCTCGTGGCTATGCCACTGTACTGCACTGCCTAGAGCAGTGGTTCCCAACCTGGGGGGCACAAGAGTTCACAGGGGGGGCGCGGGAGCAGATATACTTTGAGGTAGGGCTGGGCGATAAAACGATAACTATAATTATAGTGATATAATTTTCCTCGATAAAACAAGTTCGATAAATATTCAATTTAATGTTTATGCGGCAAAAGCGGAACAAAACAGCGCTACTCATTTGAACCGCGCCACACGGACCATATCCGCTCGGTTCAAACAGCGGCGCAGCTGTTGAGAGCTGTTGAGCGAGCTGACTCACCGATCACGCAACCACTAATCAGCGCTGTGAGATCCAGTGAGAAGCGCTTGAATTCAGCGAAGAACACAAATGACTGGTATAAACTAGTATTAGTGGTTGCGTGACATAATGAGAAAAAATGTATAGCCTGAATGCACTGTAAGTCGATTTGGATAAAAGCGTCTGCTAAATGCATAAATGTAAATGTATCAGTCGATATCAGTCAACTGATATAAACTAGTTAAATCCAGATAAAGCAGCGCTGACAAACAGCAGAAAAACACTGCAACGATACAGTCAGAAGGCTTTTCAGTCTACAAATCACCATCGTTTACCATGGATTTACTGTAGTAACACTAACTGCACCATGGTATTGTGGCAGAAATGTGGGGTATTTATATCAAATGTATTATATTAATGTAGACGTGTATTAAAGGAGTAATGGAATGTAATTACAGTATATTTGTGATTAAGCATTTGTGCATTTATAATAAATGTATTTAGACTACTGTTTTACATATAAATAGGCTACCTAGAAACCATATAGTTGCCTTTTTACCACAGTATTGAGGTGCTATATGTGTGGTTTTAACTCTGGTTATCATGATGTAAATGTATGCTACTAAGGAAGAACAATGGTTAATTTTAATAAAACTCAAACAGTCAGAAAAATTAACTTTCACCATATAAGAAAGGAGGTTGTTGCAATTTTTACAGATGTTACTGATTTTGATAATGAACATAAATTTACATCTGTATCCTAACTCAAACTACTACTGTCAACTCAATGTCAAATGTGCATTTCTAAAAGACAAAAAATGTATATTATTATTGCATATATATATATATATATATATATATATATATATATATATATATATATATGGGCGTGTTTAAATATAATATGTTTTATTATTATTAATACGTATAATACTCAGATTACCATATGTGTACGTAGGGGGGGCCCATGAAAAAAAAGGTTGGGAACCACTGGCCAAGAGAACACTAGTGAGATCAGTTCAAAACACTCTTTTGGGAATCAGGAACCATTTTGCAAGTCAATGTCTATTATGGTAACATAAATAGAGGGGTGCAGATGCAATGAAATTCAGCAAGGCAAGGCAAACTTTATTTTTAGAGCACAAGTTTAACACAGCCGCAGTTGATCCAAAGTGCTTTACAATAAAAATAAATCTGAATTTAAAAGAAAAGAGAATTTAAAAAAAAAAAACAAGTATCAAAAACAATTCAAATGTAAAAATACATAAAACACCAATTTAACACCAATTCAACTATTTAAAGTACATACACAGCATTACTCAAATGCTAGAGAGTAAAAAAATATGTCTTTAAACTAGTTTTAAAAGCATCCATTGATGGAAATGTTTAAAGGTAGACTGTTCCACAGCTTTGGGGCAACTACTGAGAAAGTTCAATCACCTTTTTATTTATAACGAGAACGGGGGACAGATAAAATAAACTGATTACAAGATCTTAATGACTTAGAGGCTGTATGTGGCCTAATAAGATCACAAATATAATCCAGAACAGAATTATACAATGCCCTGTATGCAAAAAGAAGAATCTTATATAGGGTTTTATAGGAAGCCAGTGCAATGAGTCAAGGACAGGGGAGATATGATCCATTTTCTTAGTTCCTGTTAAGAATCTGGCTGCTGCATTTTGAACCATCTGTAACCAAGACAGTGTAGATTGAGGTAGGCCAATGTACAAAGAACAACAGTAATCCAACTGAGAGTAAATTAGTGCATGAATTACAATTTCAAGGTCTTTACTAGAAAGAAAGTGTTTCACTTTTGCCACTGATCTGAGATTAAAAGATATTTACTTGTCAAATTGGAGAAGAGGATCAAAATGGACACCAATATGTTTTGCATGATTGTTATTTCTTAAGAAACCTAACTGTGTTTTAATGGAGTTGTTGGTAGCAGCATTACCCAGTAGAAGCACTTTGGTTATATTTTCATTCACTTGCAGATATTTGTTTTATTTGTTAGTCTCAAATCTAAAAGTATCAGGATAGCAGATGAACCAGAATCAATGGACAGCAGAATGTCGTTTGTATAACCTTCAGCAATGCCAACTCAGTGATATGCAGCATTCTAGAACCAGATTGAAACAGGTCTAGAATATTAAAAGTGTCCAGGTGTACCTCCAGTGGGGTCAAGATGAACGCCTTTCAATGTTGTTTCTGGAAATACCCCATTTATCAAAGAGATGTTTATAATAGCTAAGAGGGTGGGGCTGATTGTGTCTAAAACCTCTCCAAACAGATGACCAGGCAATACATGCCAAAATGTGAGTTTCATCTGAGAAATTATTATCATTGCATTTCGTGGGGAAGGGTCCATTGGCTCTCATAGTTGGCTTGTTGGTTTTAAGGATTATTTGTTAAATGTAACAAATAATTGTGTGTCTGCTTGGTCCAGTCGTTACAAATGAGTCTTTGTTTTGAAAACTGAATGAATGGTTTAGGAGTTGAGAAAAACTGTAAAGAATGAGTAGGTGATAGTTCAACCATTTCCTATCATGTTTGGACTCTATTTGTTCTCCATGATGATGGCAATAATTTACGTGTGGTTTGGTAAATAAATATTGTATGGGTAAGATGTTAAAGACACATTTTATACTCCATACTCTACATCTACCAGTGGAAGACACCACCTGGACGACTGCAAGTTCTCAAGGTTATTCAAGGTTCCTCTCAAGCCTGAGTCATAGTTTCCTCACTCAGCTCTGTGGTGCTATTTATGAACAGGATTTGTTGCAGTTGAATAGTTATAGAAGTGGTTTAAGTTTTGTATCATTTTAGAGGGGTATTGATTTTGGATCATTTTACAGTGGCAATTTTTTTCCTCCCTCAGGAATTATACTGTTAGCAGAGGTAATTATAAATTAATTATAAACTAATTGGTTATAATTATTAATTAAAAACGAATTGCTACTAAAGTATGGTAGTTATTCCTGTGTATAATCCCTTTCTTAGATAAGTCTCAGAGAAGGGCGCTGACAACTCATAGCTGAAAGCTAAATTTTCACCACTAGTCAGTGACACATTGCCCCAGGGATTTAAACTACAGTTTTGTTTTTTTTGTTTTTTACAATCGCTGCCTGGGACACATTTCTCAATACTTAGATCATTTTTCAGAGGTCTTCACACAGTTCTCCTGACCAAGTATCATCTTGGCACAGCAGTTACTTTCACATTCACAATGCACTAAAACGTCACATAACACAAATCAGCTTATCATAAGTCTGTGTTTTATTCACATAAACGTTGTGTAGGTAACTAAAAAGTTCACTTTATTATTCCCCCCCCCCCCCCCATGTGCTGAGTTAACACAAGCTATAGACAGAGTATCTGAGTTTATGTAACAGCTTTGTGGTTTTGCGTGTGAAGTTTAGACTGTTTCCTCCTGGAATTTTTCTGCCCATGGACCCACGCCCTTTCCACATGCAGTTGGTTACACCTCCCCACCCAAGAACCAGGTGCACTCACACTCAGAATTGAATTGAACTAAAAATAGACAAGCAAACAGTAAGTAATAAAATGAGAACAAATAACACTAATAATTTCTATTCTGTCTGTTTTGTTTTTATTTATTATATAATAAAAAATAAAAAAACACTTGCTACGTGTACTGTGTTAAGGTAACTGAGACATTGCTCTTTTGTTGGTTTTGATTGCTTCCATTGTCCTCATTTGTAAGTCGCTTTGGATAAATGTAAAAGTGTGTGTGTATTTATTTATAAATATATTTAGCAGACGCTTTTATCCAAAGTGACTTACAAATGAGGACAATGGAAGCAATCAAATGAGAATGTTTTTGACAGACATATATATTAGTGCTGTCAAACGATTAACCACGATTAATACAAAATAAAAGTTTTTGTTTGCATAATATATGTGTGCGTTCTGTGTATATTTTTTATGTATATATAAATACACACAAATACAGTATATATTTTGAAAATATTTACGTGTCTATATTTATATTCATATTTCTGTCAAAAACACATTCTCATTTGTCAGAATTTAATCTGACACAGTTTGAGATAAAGGTAACAAAACAACTGTAAACAAATCTCTAAATGTTATTCCCTATAATCCACTAGGCTTGTTTTTTTTGTTTTTAAATTATGGCTTTATTGTTTTTATATGGTACTGAATCCATATTTTTGATATGTTTAATATACTGTACCCGCTTAAAGGAGATAAAGGTATCAGAACAACTTTAAATTAAGTAAATTATTATTCCTTATTATACACAGGGCTCATTTATCAGATTATGCCATTAGTATTTTTCTATATTGATGAAGAGTAGCGATGCAGAAACCCATTTGAAATGTTCTTCATTTGTATCACACTCACATGTTTAGTTACAGTACTTTTACTTCAATGGTAATCAATATGTTCTTTTATCTGCCATTAAAATGAAAGAGCTGAATATAAAGATATATATAACAAATGTAAATATGACAGATTAAAATAAAAATACCAGTCTAAAAACGTGCTGTATAATATTAGGGCAGTTACATGAATTTGAAAAGCTTTACAATTTTTATTGTTTTTATAAGCTTAATATTTTCTCATATTAGAAAGGATTTCAAAATATATTTTAAGTTCAGTTTTACAAAAGGTAATATATGATGGTTTATTTTTAATTTGTTTGACTTATGAGTATAAAACTTTTCTAGGATAATTAACAAACTAATAATGTAATTCTGTTTATCAGAGAAATATGGTTTTGAAAACAAATTAAAATATCACGAGGTTCTAAATTAAGGACTTTGTTTATTTCTATTTTTATTTTGTTATGTCCATATTAAAGTCAACCCAAAATGAAATATAAACCCGATTCCAAAAAAGTTGGGACACTGTACAAATGGTGAATAAAAAAGGAATGCAATAATTTACAAATCTCATAAACTTATATTTTATTCACAATAGAATATAGATAACATATCAAATGTTGAAAGTGAGACATTTTGAAATGTCATGCCAAATATTGGCTCATTTTGGATTTCATGAGAGCTACACATTCCAAAAAAGTTGGGACAGGTAGCAATAAGAGGCCTGAAAAGTTAAATGTACATATAAGGAACAGCTGGAGGACCAATTTGCAACTTATTAGGTCAATTGGCAACATGATTGGGTATAAAAAGAGCCTCTCAGAGTGGCAGTGTCTCTCAGAAGTCAAGATGGGAAGAGGATCACCAATTCCCCCAATGCTGCGGCGAAAAATAGTGGAGCAATATCAGAAAGGAGTTTCTCAGAGAAAAATTGCAAAGAGTTTGAAGTTATCATCATCTACAGTGCATAATATCATCCAAAGATTCAGAGAATCTGGAACAATCTCTGTGCGTAAGGGTCAAGGCCGGAAAACCATACTGGATGCCCGTGATCTTCGGGCCCTTAGACGGCACTACATCACATACAGGAATGCTACTGTAATGGAAATCACAACATGGGCTCAGGAATACTTCCAGAAAACACAACCACCGTGCCATTCGCCGTTGCCGGCTAAAACTCTATAGGTCAAAAAAGAAGCCATATCTAAACATGATCCAGAAGCGCAGGCGTTTTCTCTGGGCCAAGGCTCATTTAAAATGGACTGTGGCAAAGTGGAAAACTGTTCTGTGGTCAGACGAATCAAAATTTGAAGTTCTTTTTGGAAAACTGGGACGCCATGTCATCCGGACTAAAGAGGACAAGGACAACCCAAGTTGTTATCAGCGCTCAGTTCAGAAGCCTGCATCTCTGATGGTATGGGGTTGCATGAGTGTGTGTGGCATGGGCAGCTTACACATCTGGAAAGGCACCATCAATGCTGAAAGGTATATCCAAGTTCTAGAACAACATATGCTCCCATCCAGACGTCGTCTCTTTCAGGGAAGACCTTGCATTTTCCAACATGACAATGACAGACCACATACTGCATCAATTACAACATCATGGCTGCGTAGAAGAAGGATCCAGGTACTGAAATGGCCAGCCTGCAGTCCAGATCTTTCACCCATAGAAAACATTTGGCGCATCATAAAGAGGAAGATGCGACAAAGAAGACCTAAGACAGTTGAGCAACTAGAAGCCTATATTACACAAGAATGGGACAACATGCCTATTCCTAAACTTGAGCAACTTGTCTCCTCAGTCCCCAGACGTTTGCAGACTGTTATAAAAAGAAGAGGGGATGCCACACAGTGGTAAACATGGCCTTGTCCCAACTTTTTTGAGATGTGTTGATGCCATGAAATTTAAAATCAACTTATTTTTCCCTTAAAATGATACATTTTCTCAGTTTAAACATTTGATATGTCATCTATGTTGTCTTCTGAATAAAATATTGAAATTTGAAACTTCCACATCATTGCATTCTGTTTTTATTCACAAATTGTACAGTGTCCCAACTTTTTTGGAATCGGGTTTGTAGAAAAGTGCAATAGAAAAATGAATATCTTCAATATCTTCAACTGATATGTTACAGAAGCTACATTTATCACAAACACTATGAATATATCTGCTAACGGCTGCATTTACTGGATAACATCTGTGAATAATTTAGTAAAGTACTTTTACTTTATTAGAAATAACATATTTATATGGTAATATCCAAATGCTATGTCAAGGCATACAATGAGGTTTGAGTAATTTTGATGTACATGTATTGGACCCAACATTAAAGCAGTTTCTTATTAAACTGTTATTGAAACGTTTGTCAAAAAATAGACAATTTACAAAAGGTTGAAGATTTGTAGGGTTGTATTATTAATATTTACATTTGAGAATTTGGTTAAATTCTTTTTCATTTACCAAAAAAAACAAAAAAAACAAACAAAAACAATTTGTTTAGGGTATAATTTCCCATTCTTGTCAATAAGCTGGTTTACAATTAATATATGTTATGATGAATCCAGTTTTCCATATACAATGATTTGTTATTATGAGTGATATTACCATTGTTCAATATAAAAGATCCGTTTGGAGAAAAACTGTTTTTGTACAAAAGTGACCAGTAAAGTAATGATTGTTTGTGATAATTGGCCAAAGCAATAAGTTTGCCAGTTATATAAATATATAAAAATAAATAAATGATACAAGAAAATATTGAACATACTTTATTTTTTTTGCCAATTCATTTTTATAATTTGGTTGAAAATTGTAAAATTAAGAACATTTCATCCACCATCAGATAGTTTTTTATTTTATTTTATGAGGTTTGTTTCACCAGATGAAATGAAAGAGTATTTTATCCATTTGTGAATATATATCACGGTTGGAGAGGAGTGCTTAAGGATATTCAAACAAATAATATTTAGAGAAGTTTACAGTTGTTTTGATATCTTTATCTCAAACGGTGTCAGAGTTTACTGAATTTAAGTAGGTACAGTATATTAAACATATCAAAAATATGGATTCAGTACCATATATAAAAACAATAAAGGCATAATCATAAAAAACAAGCCTTGTGCATCATAGTGAATAATATTTAGAGATTTTTACGGTTTGTTTGATACCTTTAAATCAAATGGTGTTGTTGTTTAATGGATTTGTATTATTGCATACATTAAAAGTTGTAAAATTATTATAAAACACATAAAATGCTAATTCCAAAAACAGAGCCTTGTGCAATAACAGGGATGTTTTTCTGAACATTTTAGTATTGGATTTATAGTATAATGTAATGTAGTTAAATTGTTTAATTAATTTATATGGTTACATTTATTTATTTATTTATTTTTCAAAAAATTAAGCCTTGTGCAACGTAAAGGGCATATATTTATGTCTATCTGTGTTAGTTATGGCTCAAAACATAACAGGCGTTAAGAGTTTAAATGAAATGAATCCGAATGTCTAATGAATGTCAAACTTAAAACTAACTTTACCGCAAAAAGGTTTCCTAAACAGAGAAATGCTGTTCCTGTTTTTTGTGTCAGGCTGCATCTGAATTTTCATATAGGAGGTTTCCTAAACAGAGAAATGCTGTTCCTGTTTTTTGTGTCAGGCTGCATCTGAATTTTCATATAGGAGGTTTCCTAAACAGAGAAATGCTGTTCCTGTTTTTTGTGTCAGGCTGCATCTGAATTTTCATAAAGGAGGTTTCCTAAACAGGGCGGTGCTTCACTGCATCTGTATCTCTCTCAGCCTGACTCGCTCATTGGTCAGAGTCAGTATTAGTGTCATGATCACACCCTGACGCTTCACCACGGTCACGGACACATCCTCAGCGCTGTCTTATCAGTTCAGAACATCGATCCTCTTCTCTCCGGTGGAGTTCCTTAACTATAAAGCACGATGCGAAGCGAGTTCATCGTTTGTCTTTTGATATTTCTCACTAATGGTAAGTGATGAGTGTTTCTCCAGCTCTTGTGTGAGTGTGTTATGTCTTCATTTATCGCCTCACGTTCAGACCTTTTTAAGTACGGCTTAAGTGTGTAAATGTTTGAGAAGTCATTGACTTAATTACGAGAAACAAGCAAACAGTGTTTTCCGCTTATTAGACTCGATGTGAAGGCACGAGCTGGGACTGTTTAGACGGGTCTTAAAAAGTTAGTCATCTATTTTTTGTTTCTTCAAGACTGGTTATAACTTTTTTAAATTCGGTTATGAAAAGGTAGATTGATCTTATTATTGTATTGGAAAAGTAAGACTGATTTCCCCTTGGCAGCTGCTAGTTGAACAAACTAGTTTTTAAGTTTTTAAGACACAGTCTTTTGTAACTGGCCGCTGATCTCAGGTTGTCATGGATACACAGACCAGTGGAACTAGTTTGACATGTCATCAGTAAGTCATCATAAGTTGTATCAATGTAATGTCTTCAACAAAACAAATATCTGCCTTTTAAATCATGATCATTATTTTTATTTTATTAACATTTCATGATATGTTGTAAATAACACTGTTCAAAAACTTTAAACTTATATGTTAAAATATTAATTATAATTAATAGATAAATAATAATAGCTAATGTAAAGTGGAGTCAGCAAAAGTGGGACATCAAAATTGCTAACAATTACTAACATAATTTTGTCCAATCTGTAGTCACATGTTCAAAACTCTAAACACAATTAGCACAACATCTATTTCACAATATGCAGTCAATTACCATGTTCCTAAAATGATTACGACTATATTTTCTTTCAAGCTTACCCAAAACCAAAATCATGGGTCTTTTTGGTCTTATTTACATAATATTTAAACACAGCATGTCAGAAAAATAAGACTTAATGAAGACCTAATGTTCCAAATAAAGCTTCTACTTCTGCAACAACCGCAGCTCAAAGTTATATAAATGGACTATATATATATATATTAGTAAAAACTGATAAGCATTTTTAAGAAACAGATCACTGAATTGAGAAATGTAAAAAAAAAAACTATTTTGCGAATTGTGTGATGTATGTGTGTGTCTGTGTTGAGTTTAGCAATACTTCAAGTGTTAGTAAACACTTGTTAGGATTGTAAAACAATGACAGAAATGATTCTTGATTGTCAAAAGGAGGTGTTTGTAACAGTGTTTTGAGCTGATCTCACTAGTGTTCTCTAGACAGTGCAGTAGTCTGTGTATCTGACAGGAATGAGAATCAAATGTAGGGCAGGACTTGATTTCATCTTCAGGAACTGACTGGATTGAAGTTGGTTGTGTCTAACTCAAGTTCACAGCAGTCTCTTATATTGTGAGAAAGATTGAGTGAGAAACTTTGGAAGAATTCTGTTCTACTGAGAATGTTTTCCTGTCTCTCACCAGGTGTGACCCTGGGTCACGAGATCCTAACAAACCAAAAGGTCTTTTATGTTTTTATACTGATTTGAAGATTTCTTTTTTTCTTCTGGTCTGGATATATAAGAGAAGTGGCATTATTATCATTTGGGGTTCTGTAACCAGAAATACTGGTTCTCTGCATCCAAATCTCTCACAAGCTGCTGTGTGTGTCTCTGCTGGGAGGTATGCCTCTTAGATTCATATTTGAGCAACTGATGTTATGTATTTATCTGAATTGGAACTGAATTTAATTCTGAATTGGATTCTTATTGTTTAATTATGTAATTAGCATGATACATTCTTACCTGACAAATAAAGTGTTATATTTGATTTATCCTGAACTCATTATGACTAGTAGATCATGTGGAGGCTGATGTTTCCTCAAATCTGTGTCCAGGACAGAACAGACTAAAGGCTCATGCATGAATGGAGCAGTAGCACGTCATCAGAGACCTTTTGATTTCTGTCACTGACTGAGCAACTTGTACTGAAGTGACCCAACAAACTACACTTTTGTTTTAACCTTGCTCCTCTGAGTAAGTTCAGACCGGAGAGTTTGTGATCGTGAGATCCATGACCTCCGGTCGGCGTGAGACTCAAATGTGACAACGGGTCCCTGATGAATAAATAATGGAGTATGAGATGTCCAGAATAATCAAATATCTAATGTTTGTGATTAGTTTTTAATTAGAAATACAGCCTAAATGTAATGATCACTTGAAACTGGAGTCAGATTAAACATGGAGCTAGACTAAAACTGAAAGTAAATCCTGATGAATTAAGTGAAGTTTGCAGAAGCGCAGCTAAAAGATCACTCAGATCACCTTCACCCAGGCCCTGGACTTCACTGTGGGCCGTTATTACAGCTGGTTATTGTCCAGGGATGTTGAATACCACCCCACACTGTGTGAATTCATTTCTTATGTCTTTGAAAGTTTTTATTCACAAGTGTTAGTGCGGGTTTAAATCTAAACCCAATTTCAACCAATGGTTAAATGAAGAAAAACTCTTATGCAACTCTTTAAAATTTGTTAAAAACAAGTAAGCCTATACGTTGACTTCAATAAATTACATAATTTATAAAAATAATTTTTAAATAGCCCTTTTTGTTTTATTTTATTTAATTTTTGATGCATTTTATTTCTTTCTTATTCTGGTTTGCTTGTTTTATTGTGACATTTTTATTTAGTTTTTGGTTATGCTCAACCAAGGCTCAACAAGATTTGGTTATATTCTGGAATATGATTATGTACCTTTGCTTTGTAAAGATGAAACAATAATAATAATAAAAAACCTTTCTTTGTGAATGGCGAAATATTCATGTGGCACAGCTAAAATGTTTCAGTTACCTCTAAAAAAATAGGCTTTTGTTTCAGTTGTTTGTCGGTAAATATCCACTTCATCTGTTTTTCTCTGTTCTTAAGTATCTCTGTACGGTTTGCTTTACTGAGAACCGCTTCAGATGATTCAGAGAGAGAGCGTCTGAACAAATGCAAATTCAGACAAATTTGCAAATCCGTTTGTCCAGTCCAGGAAAAAGAAATAACTCAAAGGTTTAAAATAATGATTAATTCATAATTAATGGCATGGCTGCAGTTGATAGAAATATAGGCTACTTAAGGAAAATGTTTCTCAGGTCAGTCAGAGCGCTCATGATACACACAGAACATACAGCTGCAGGCTCACGAGTGTGTGCTTGATTATGAGACGACTTTAAGACTGTCAAGAAGAATATTACAATATCAAACATAATCCACTCTTCTGTGCTAAAATAAACTTTCACTCCATGATGTTCTAGTTTGCAAACATCTAACCCTTATTCACATGGTTGTGTTCTGGGTATTTAATGTCATCTTTTATTGATTGTGTTTTCCAGGTGTGTTTGGTGATGAGGGAGATGAAATGAAGACAGAAGAAGCAATGACAGCGGTGGGGCAGTCTGTAACCCTACACACTGGTGTACAAGAATATCATCTGATCAATTGGTGGTTTGAGAACAGTGATATAGCTCGGTGTCAAAACAACACCAATGAGACCCAATCGTGTAAGATTATTGTTGAGAGACTCAAAGACAGACTGAATATAGACAATCAGACCGGATCTCTCACCATCATCAACATCAGCGCTGAACTCACTGGTCTTTATAAACTACAGATCATCGACAACTCTTCTAAAAAGTCATCACAAAAGAAATTCAATGTTACTGTCTCTGGTGAGTAAATCATTGATATTGTTCATTTACAGCTCTTCTTCTGACATTGTAATATGGCACTAACCACAGTCTCTGTTTGTCCATTACAGAAGCAGGCCTGGAACCAGACCATACGGAACTGAAATGGGGACTGGGACTGGGACTGGGACTGCTGGGACTGCTGGTGCTTGTTGGTGTTGTGATTTACTGTTGCAGAAATCCAGGACGAAATGGCAAGTATAATCTACAACTAATGCTGTACTGCTAATAACATTGAGTAAAATTAAAAACCCTGAGCTGGACACATTCCCTTCACTTGCTGTAGCAGAACAATAATAAAAAATGAAAAGAAATAGGTAACTTCATATTGTGTATATATATATATAAAATGATATATGAGAGTCAGACTGATTAACCTGCTCCTGTTTTTGCTACTCTTTAATTATAATGAAATTGGAACGGATGAAATTTATAAGATTTGAGCACTGAAATACTATTTGAATCGTTAATTTCATCTGAGACTTAGCTTCAAACTTACTAACAAAAACAAGTTGCGCGACATCTAATAGTGGGGCACAGATTTCAGTGGTGGGGGGGGGGGAAGAAACAGTTTTAAAATCTTACCTGTTTATTATCCTATAATCTATACCACTGCACAAAACAGTTGTTCTTTCAACAAAAGGAACACTTCAACAATATTAGCACAGGCCTATCAACACTGAAGTCCACCAGTTTCATTTTGCAGTAAATACAGTCAATAATTGAGGCACAAGATGGGACTTGCTGCATTTGAATGAAAGCACATCAGTGGTGCTAAGTCTCATATTTAAAGAAAATAGCTCACTTTCACGTTGAAAACTAGGTGGATAAGCTCTGCTATTTACATTAGTCATTATCACAATATAACTGTGTGGAGTATTGTGACTGAGCAACCAGAATCTGGCATTTCAGAGAGCCATGTAATAAAAACAAATTAATTTGAGTATTAACAGCTGTCAGTTCTTTTCAATACCTTGATTTCAAACCCTACTCTGGTCTAAAATTAGGAAGATAATGGGATAGGTATATATTGCATCCTCCTAACTTTGTAGGAAATACGGCCTATATTTGTATTAATGGTCTAATGGTGTGATTGCAGGGGTCGTTTAGGGTTACGAGAGGAACAGAGGAAAAGTCTCCAGGAGATTCAACAGCCATCCAGATTCCACCCAGTCCTTTGGAGATTGATGAAGGATCATGAACAACTTATAACACTTGTTAGCCAATCTAATGATGACTAAATAAACACATTCATTTAGGTCAGGGGGTCTTTGGGGCTGGAGTGGACACCCTGACTGTGTGTTTGGATCTGATCTTGTAACCTATTTGCAGCGGGTGGGTTACAATGTATCTATGTAAAGTATATGTACAATATAAGTATATAATATATATGTATGTGTATATACATGTATAAAAAGACTGGGAACATATTTATTTTCTACAAGCTCTTTGTCATGAAATGTGGTAGTCAATGAAAGCGCACAAATAAGAGTGTAATGAAAACCGTTTTAATAATAAACACTATCGGGAACAACACCACACTCCATTGCAAATGAGGATGAACAGAGGAAGAGGGAGAACTCAGTTTATATACAGCATCAGTAATCAGACAACTGAGGAAACTAGGTCACAGGACGAAGACGACAAAACTCAAAACACAATGAAACATAGCAGACATACAGGTGCATTTCAATAAATTAGATTATCGTGGAAAAGTTCATTTATTTCAGTAATTCAACTCAAATTGTGAAACTCATGTATTAAATAAATGCAATGCACACAGACTGAAGTAGTTTAAGTCTTTGGTTCTTTTAATTGTGATGATTTAGGCTCACATTTAACAAAAACCCACCAATTCACTATCTCAACAAATTAGAATACTTCATAAGACCAATAAAAAAAACATTTTTAGTGAATTGTTGGCCTTCTGGAAAGTATGTTAATTTACTGTATATGTACTCAATACTTGGTAGGGGCTCATTTTGCTTTAATTACTGCCTCAATTCGGCGTGGCATGGAGGTGATCAGTTTGTGGCACTGCTGAGGTGGTATGGAAGCCCAGGTTTCTTTGACAGTGGCCTTCAGGTCATCTGCATTGTTGGGTCTGGTGTCTCTCATCTTCCTCTTGACAATACCCCATAGATTCTCTATGGGGTTCAGGTCAGGCAAGTTTGCTGGCCAATCAAGCACAGTAACACCATGGTCATTGAACCAGATTTTGGTACCTTTGGCAGTGTGGGCAGGTGCCAAGTCCTGCTGGAAATTGAAATCAGCATCTCCATAAAGCTTGTCAGCAGAAGGAAGCATGAAGTGCTCTAAAATTTCCTGGTAGATGGCTGCGTTGACTGTGGACTTCAGAAACAGTGGACCATCACCAGCAGATGATATGGCAGCCCAAATCATCACTGACTGTGGAAACTTCACACTGGACTTCAAGCAACATGGATTCTGTGCCTCTCCACTCTTCATCCAGACTCTGGGACCTTGATTTCCAAATGAAATGCAAACTTTACTTTCATCTGAAAAGAGGACTTTGGACCACTTAGCAGCAGTCCAGTTCTTTTTCTCCACAGCCCAGGTAAGATGCTTCTGACGTTGTCTCTGGTTCAGAAGTGGCTTGGTAGCCTTTTTCCTGAAGACGTCTGAGCGTGGTGACTCTTGATGCACTGAGTCCAGCTTCAGTTCACTCCTTGTGAAGCTCTCCCAAGTGTTTGAATCAGCTTTGCTTGACAGTATTCTCAAGCTTGCGGTCATCACCTTTTCCTACCCAAATTCTTCCTTCCAGTCAACCTTGCATTTAATATGCTTTGATACAGCACTCTGTAAACAGCCACACCTTTCAGTAATGACCCTCTGTGACTTACCCTCTTTGTGGAGGGTGTCAAAGTTCGTCTTCTGGGTCATTGCCAAGTCAGCAGTCTTCTCCATTATTGTGGTTTCAAAGAACAAGAGATACCCAGAATTTATACTGTATGGATGGTCATTAATTGAAATTCAAATGTAAATATTCTAATATTTTGAGATACTGATTTTTGACTTTCATGAGCTGTAAGCTCTAATCATCAAAATTAAAACAAAAAAAACAACTTTTGAAATGTTTTACTTTACATGTAATGAATCTAAAATATATGAAAGTTTCACTTTTTGAAATAAGTTACAAGAAAAAATGAACTTTTTCACGACATTCTAATTTATTGAGATGCATCTGTATAACACTCTTCCAGTTCCATTGCTTTTTTAAAAAACATGTGACAACTAAAATGTTGAATGTGATCATTTATTGTAATTTATCAGACAATCAGTCTTCTATAAACACTGTCATTTCTAAAGAATATTTCATCTTATATTTAGGGCACAATTTTAAAATGACAAAATGAGCAAAGGGTTTCGGGTCTTGCTGCCTTTTCACGAGCAGGTGTGCCGTCAAAACCTGTAAGACTAATTCTCTGCTGGTTCCCTTGAGATTTTCCTATGGGCTTTTAAAATGAGTTTTTTCCTTTGTTTTTTCCCATTTGAGTAAATAAGGTCTGTGGTAAACATAACTTGACGATACTTGGTCGTTTTGCTCTACAACGTAAATTACACATATCAAAAACGTGTACTTTGAATCTTTTATTATTATTATTAACCTTTGGGGGTGAGTTGTGAAAAAAAAATGTCCAAGTACCAAATAATGTTCACACAAATCGTATATTACACAAATTAAAAAACACACACACACACATATATACTGTATATATATACACACACACACAGGTGCTGGTCATATAATTAGAATATCATCAAAAAGTTGATTTATTTCACTAATTCCATTCAAAAAGTGAAACTTGTATAATGTATACATTCATTCCACACATACTGATATATTTCAAGTGTTTATTTCTTTTAATTTTGATGATTATAAGTGACAACTAATGAAAACCCCAAATTCAGTATCTCAGAAAATTAGAATATTGTGAAAAGGTTCAATATTGAAGACACCTGGTGCCACATTCTAATCAGCTAATTAACTCAAAACACCTGCAAAGGCCTTTAAATGGTCCCTCAGTCTAGTTATGTAGGCTACACAATCATGGGGAAGACTGCTGACTTGACAGTTGTCCAAAAGACGACCATTGACACCTTGCACAAGGAGGGCAAGACACAAAAGTTCATTGCAAAAGAGGCTGGCTGTTCACAGAGCTCTGTGTCCAAGCACATTAATAGAGAGGCGAAGGGAAGGAAAAGATGTGGTAGAAAAAAGTGTACAAGCAATAGGGATAACCGCACCCTGGAGAGGATTGTGAAACAAAACCCATTCAAAAATGTGGGGGAGATTCACAAAGAGTGGACTGCAGCTGGAGTCAGTGCTTCAAGAACCACTACGCACAGACGTATGCAAGACATGGGTTTCAGGGTCCATGTAAAGCCACTCTTGAACAACAGACAGCGTCAGAAGCGTCTCGACTGGACTGCTGCTGAGTGGTCCAAAGTAATGTTCTCTGATGAAAGTAAATTTTGCATTTCCTTTGGAAATCAGGGTCCCAGAGTCTGGAGGAAGAGAGGAGAGGCACAGAATCCACGTTGCTTGAGGTCCAGTGTAAAGTTTCCACAGTCAGTGATGGTTTGGGGTGCCATGTCATCTGCTGGTGTTGGTCCACTGTGTTTTCTGAGGTCCAAGGTCAACACAGCCGTATACCAGGAAGTTTTAGAGCACTTCATGCTTCCTGCTGCTGACCAACTTTATGGAGATGCAGATTTCATTTTCCAACAGGACTTGGCACCTGCACACAGTGCCAAAGCTACCAGTACCTGGTTTAAGGACCATGGTATCCCTGTTCTTAATTGGCCAGCAAACTCGCCTGACCTTAACCCCATAGAGAATCTATGGGGTATTGTGAAGAGGAAGATGCGATATGCCAGACCCAACAATGCAGAAGAGCTGAAGGCCACTATCAGAGCAACCTGGGCTCTCATAACACCTGAGCAGTGCCACAGACTGATCGACTCCATGCCACGCCGCATTGCTGCAGTAATTCAGGATAAAGGAGCCCCAACTAAGTATTGAGTGCTGTACATGCTCATACTTTTCATGTTCATACTTTTCAGTTGGCCAAGATTTCTAAAAATCCTTTCTTTGTATTGGTCTTAAGTAATATTCTAATTTTCTGAGATACTGAATTTGGGGTTTTCATTAGTTGTCAGTTATAATCATCAAAATTAAAAGAAATAAACACTTGAAATATATCAGTCTGTGTGGAATGAATGTATAAATTATACAAGTTTCACTTTTTGAATGGAATTAGTGAAATAAATCAACTTTTTGATGATATTCTAATTATATGACCAGCACCTGTATATATGAAAATGTGTTAGGCCTGTAGGGTTTAGTTCAGGGTTTCTCAACTCTAGCTCTCGAGGTTTAGCTTCAACTCTAATCAAACACACCTGAACAAGCTAATCAAGGTCTTCAGGATTACTAGAAAGTTACTGGCAGGTGAGTTTAATCAAGATTGAAGCTGAACTCTGCAGGAATCTGTACCTTGAGGGCCAGAGAACTTCTAGTTTAGCTGATTAGCAAAGGCAGTCGCAACATTTAAAAGTGTGAAAAGAAGTAGCTTTCTAATATCTAATAATGGATATTTCCCCTGGTATTGTAATATTGAAGAAGAAAAAAGATGCTATAAACAGTTAATAATCCCTGCAATGTCTGTGTACACGTGTCAGTGCTGGAGACAGCAGCAAACATTCAAAGCGTTTCCTGCAAACCAACTGGTGGTTTAGAAGTAGTTCAACTGTTAACAGAAGTGTTAAAAACTAAAAAGTCCTGCAATGCAATGCGTTCAAACCTACATTTTGATTGTGTTCTTCATGTGTATTTAGGGGGCGGTTCAAATAAATCATTTATGTAGGCTATTTTATTAATTCAAAAACAAAAACACACAAAAATTACCAAATTAAAGTAATTAACACTAATGCATTTCTTTTTTGTAATTTACATGACCAAATTGTATGTTATTTTATTCTGGGGGATTTTTTTTTCCATAATTTGTCCAGTAGATGTCTGCAGTGATCCACACATGCTGCTCACACAGACTAGTGTTTCACAAGCAGAGGAAATCAAGATGAACAATTTTCATTTTTTCTTACTATTTAAGTTTCAAGTTTGTTTTATTTATCCAGCACATTTTAAAACAGCAAGCACGGCTGACCAAAGTGCTGAACAAACAAAGATCGAACACAGGACAACCCACAGATTCATACCATAAACTCACAGTGAATTAAAACCAAAGAAAAGAAATAGGTTTTAAGAGATGATTTAAAAACAGTTAAAGACTGTGCCGATCTGATATAGGCTGGAAGGCTTAATAACTTAGACATTATTTAAAAAAAAAAACATTATTTTAGCTGAAGTAATTTGTATCAATACCGTGGGCCATTTACCCCGTGTGTTGTCACCTCATACATTAAGACTTTTAAACAAAATAAACAACTTGAATGATTTATTTTCACACAAATCTGTTGCTCAATTAATGTTCAATACAACGTATATATTTTTTCTGCAATTATACATTTTAGGTGCAGTGAATAGCACATTTTTTCGTAAAAAAAGTGGGCCTTTAGACCCGTGGTACCCTACTGTCTCTGTGTGTGTGTATATTTATATATACATAATAAATAAACACCGTACATATACATATATTATCTAAACAAAAACTTTTATTTTGGATGCGATTAATCACATCAAAATATATATAAGAACTTATATATATATATATATATATATATATATATAAGTTCACACTCAATGTGTCAGCCATAAGCTGTAGTAATTCAGAAGAGTAAATGTATGTTTTAAGGTGTTGGGTGTTTTCTGAAACCAAGGAGAAATCACATTCCAGTGAGAAGACGTGTAATTCTGTAGTCTTCAAGTTTCACATGGGGAAGTTCAAATCATTTAATAGTTTGTAGAATAATATTAATTAACAACTTAATTAATTACTCAAAAGGATATATATTGAAGCGGCAGTGGATTCCAGAATCCATCCCTTCACTAGCTTTTCCTTGCTTGCGTCTCCCTGCTCTCGGCCATCTAGAGACAGCCGCCTGCATATTCTTAGAGAATTAGCGCTTGGTATAGATGTGTTTAACTCTGAACATAACAACATAGAGTTGTATTTAAAGGATGTTAATGCTGCCTTGACATAGTTCCCTAAGGCAAGTATGTCTGACAAAGTCTTTCTTCTGAGAAAGACCACCACACGGACGGCCCATGGTTTCATAGACAGACAGAGCCCAGCTATCACTAACAATTATGATGAATTGTGCAAAGCCCTTCTATCAGAATATACTCTGTATCAGAACCCATCTGCCTCTCATCTCTCAGCTTTCTGAATTAAGCAAGGCCACCATGAATCTCACAGAGAGTATGAGTGCTTAAGGAATATGTATTTTGCTGGCAGAGATGACCCTAATGCAGAGGAGGATGTCATGTTTAAGAGTTTGTTTGTGAGTAATCTATACCCCACTGTTAGGAAACCACTCATACTTCTGGTAGATGTTGACCGTATGTCTGCAGGAGAACGGAGGCAGCTTGCAGTATGAGCCTGGGACAGTGAGAGGGCAGGCACAAACAGGAAAGACAGAGAGCCAGATACATCTGTGCTTGAATCTGAAAATGACAGTAAGACTTCCTTTCAAATGGAAGTGTCAGAACGTCCCAAGAACAGGTTTGTCCATCCCAGCAATCTCCAGCAGAGCAGCCAGAGCCCCAGGTTCTCAGGTTACAGGAGACATAACAGCCCCAGGCATGCCCCCAGAAAGGAGAGGGTCCGAATTTATCAAGCCTCTGAGAATTACTCACAAGAACACTGCTAAGAATTAATAGATATAGAGTTAAAAAAAATTATTGGCTCAAAGCTGCGCTTTAAAAGTTATTTATTAAGCATCTCAGTCATAATTTAAGTGAAGTGTAGGACTAAATCTTAAGTGTCAGTCTTAGTAATGATTCACGACACTTTGCTGTGCCACAAACGGGATTTTGGATGACGGCATAGACTAGACACTGAATAGATTTCCTTATTTAAGAATATTCACAGATAAATTCACATTGAATGGTGACATTTCTAAGAGGAGTTTACATTCAACACACATTTGACAATAAAGAATTTTCTTTTACAATATGGCACAGAAACAAAGCGTCATCCTTCAATTTAGGGTTGTGCCGATAGACAATAGTATTGTGTATCGATGATAGCAGGAGATATCACCTGTTGCTGATGCCTTTGACGATAGAAAGACAAATATAAGTATTATTATTATCATTATTATTAAGCAATTCTGTGACCGTTGAGCTAAAAAAAAATGGTGTCTGAAAGTTGTGGTTTGTGGTCAGTTTGTGTGTAGATATACATTTTTTACAACCTTATCCACTCTTGATGTTATTCTAGCAAGAACTTTTGTGGTAGTTTTCAGAGGGTGACACTTTCATGACTTGACCAGTAGATAGCAGCAATAATCCACACTTGCAGCTCACTATAGGCCAGTGATTCACAATCAGGAAGTACATTGAGGTCTTAAAATAGTCTCACAGAATCAGGGCCGGTCCTGATCATTTTGGTGCCCTATAGGCAAGATCTTAGCTGGTGCATCTCAGCCAATCCCCCACTGATCATTCTCACATAAACTGCATAGCTTTATGATATAAAACAAATCATACACTGTCGATATTTACATATTAGAACAAAATGTCAAAGTATTGTCAGTTTATGTTTTCCACAGGCTTTGTTTTGCTAATAAATGGAAAACCCCCATTATAATCCCCATGGGAAAATCTTGAAGGAGCCAGCAGTGATTAGTCTACAGTGTTCAGATGTCATGGCTGCACCACTGCATATGGGGTACATTTAGATTTTCTTTATGTATTTTATGGTTTGACAGTGACTCCTAGGGGTCATAATTATTATAAATTCATCATGTTTTTAAGTGTATGTCTATAGATGGAATACATTGCAGGGGTTTACAAACTGGTGTTCCCCAAGGGGCCATAAGCGGTACCAGGGAGTCCGTCGTAAACCTGAGAGAAAATAGAAAAGTTTTACAAAATGTATTTGTACTTTTAGACAGGAAAAGACAGATCTAGTTTTAAAATAATTTCAGACTAGAAATCCACTGTATAGTTGTTAACAAAAAATATTAATGTAGTCCCAACACAAGCTAAAACTATTTTACAAATTTAGTGTAGGAGGTTGTGGAGTCACCCAGACCAGTGTCAGAGCTGGGCAAAGGGGAGGGAAAACAGAGAGCAGCACATTGGGCCAAATATATTAATAAATGCTTATGTGGGGAAAAAGCATCTTTTAGATCCATTGATATTGAAACAATTGTTCTGATGAACAAGTGTGCTGTGCATTGAAATTCTGAAATTGTATTTCCCCAAATGTTTGGCACTCTGAGATCCAAAATATGAGATCCGTCCTTTTTCGAACTAATAAATAAACGGGAATAAAACCCCTGATGATAGTGACGCAGTGGTATCACTCGAATCGTGGTGCCCTGATCAGTCACTGCTGCGCGTCTTCACTCAAATGTATCATTTGCACGAGTTTTAAAGTCTTGCCAGTTCTTGCTATTTTAAAGCACTCAAGCTCAAGAGGACGTGAAAGAACTAAATTGAGTAGCCCACTCGTGCTCTGTGTTCATAGCGCACACAGAGGCACGTCCTGATATTGCCGAGTTAGACGTGTTCCTGGAACAACATTTTAATCCAAAAATATAATCTTAACCATATTCCTACACCTAAACCTAATCTTACCCATGAGTAATCCCTAAAATCAGAGGAACTGATAGATGAATTACACTGATGTACAGGCACCAAACACTGATTGTAATCCTAAACTTCACAAAAATTATAAACTGGTTCTTGAAATCTGATTGGTTAATCTCAATGTTGTTCCAGGGTCAACAAAGATGTTGACCCAGGAACACATCGCACTCGGCAATATCAGGTTGTGCCACACAGAGAGACGCGTCTCTGACAACACGCAAGCCCAGAATTGAGTTCTATTTCACATCTTCTTGAACGGACGAATACATCTTGCCAATTTGAACACTGAAGTGATTTTAAACCATTAAAGCGCAAGCAACAAGACGAAAGAACTTCATTCACTGCTTGCGTGCTGTTCGGTGGAGAAGGGTGCACAGCAGAGTCACGTTTCACAGCCTGCGAACAATGAATCGAGTTCTTTTGAGGCTTTTGCACAGCCACCATACAAATACACACAAAATTGTCAAAATACCCGTCTTGGTTAGCATCCTCGAAAAATGCCGGTTATGGCTTAAGTAAACTTAAACAGTTGAGAAAGATGTTAGGACTGTCATTATATTGGATTCATGCGTATGTTAAAAAAAACCACTGTTCTTGACTGAATTACTATAGCTTTTGTAGATTTAAAGGAACACTCCACTTTTTTTTGGAAATAGGCTCATTTTCCAAGTCCCCAAGAGTTAAAAAGTTGAGATTTACCGTTTTTGAATCCATTCAGCCGATCTCCGGGTCTGGCGGTAGCACTTTTAGCTTAGCTTAGCATAGTTCATTGAATCTGATTAGACCATTAGCATCGCGCTCAAAAATGACCAAAAAGTTTCGATACTTTTCCTATTTAAAGCTAGACTCTTCTGTAGTTACATCATGTACTAAGACCGACGGAAAATGAAAAGTTGTGATTTTCTAGGCTGATATGGCTAGGAACTATACTCTCATTCCGGCGTAATAATCAAGGAATTTTGCTGCCCTACCATCTGTGCAGCAGACGCAGTGATATGACGCAGTGCCTGAAAGTAGTCCCCAGCGTAGTAGCCTATGATATAGCTTAACTCACTACTGTTAACTACTAAGGAAGATGTGTTAACTAATCAGTATGTAATGTTAATTAACAGTTAGCTAATCAATAACTAATGTATTCTGTCATACCTCCTGAATAACTACTATTAAAGGGATAGTTCACTTTGAAATTAAAATTTGGTATCTATCAGTTTACCCCAAGGGCATCCAAGATGTAGGTGTCTTTTTTTCTTCAGTAGATCCAATTTTTATGTTTTTAGGTCATCCCGTCCGCGGGTGTTCACACTCCCGAGTCGAACTCGGTAAGTCTGAAATTTGCGTAATTGGTATTGAGAAAAGCGCGCAAACCTACGTCACCAGACTATTTGCCTATTCATCTCAGTACTTTAGACCACGACGGAAACGCAGACAGCAACAGGTCTGAAAAAAAAAAAAAAAAGTTCCTGGGACAAATTGTTCCAGGTTATTTCGGTGGAAAAGCAGATTAAGTGTCTCAGTAAATTCTTCTGTATATTTTACCATAGTATTTTTGTGAAACAGAACATTTACATCAGTAACGAAAGATCAACTTCAACATTATTTAGTATTATTTCTCAACTTTTTTACAGCTCGACACCAATCACAAAAAGTCATCTACTCCAACTTAACTTTAAACCATCTCTTTCTTTAATAATGCATAAATGTTTATATTGAAACACTATTGTAAGCACTGAAAGAGAAAAGCAAGAGTCAAGAGCCCAATTAAAGCAAACACTGATCACAATAATGGTGCTTTGTTGAAATTTCAACATTTTTCAACATTAATTGCAGGTGCAAAAGTGATATTAATTCAATGCCATTAACAGACAAATCAACTATTTTTAACATTGATTCAATGGTTTTCACCTGCTCTCTTGCTATCTGGTATAAGTATCAACCATATGCAAGAGGTGTTAGTGAGACCAGCAGGGGGTGCTCACCCTGTGGTCTGTGTGGGTCCTAACGCCCCAGTATAGCGACGGGGACACTATACTGTAAAAAGCACCGTCTTTCGGATGAGACGTTAAACCGAGGTCCTGACTCTCTGTGGTCATTAAAAATCCCATGGCACTTCTCGTAAAGAGTAGGGGTGTAACCCCGGTGTCCTGGCCAATTTCCCTCCACTGGCCCTTGTCTATCATGGCCTTCTAATAATCCCCATCCACTCGATTGGCTCTATCACTCTCTCTCCTCTCCACCTGTAGCTGGTGTGTGGTGAGCGCACTTGCGCCGTTGTCCTGTGGCTGCCGTCGCATCATCCAAGCGGATGCTGCACACTGGTGGTGGTTGAGGAGTGACCCCCCACATGATTGTAAAGCGCTTTGGGTGCATGGCAATACACAATAAAAGCGCTATATAAATGCATCATTCATTCATTCATATGACGTGTCATGCAGAAAAACAGGATTGAGATACACACCCTCTTCTATGACTTGGCAAAGGACGAAAAGACACACAGTGTGAACCTGAGCTCCTGTGAAGAACAATTTAAATTATTCATGTTTTTAAAAACTCAGTAATGAGCACAGATGACCAGTAGACACGGTTAATAAATACAACATTTATCACAAGCAATAAATAAAGACAACTTACAATGACAAAATGTGGGCTTTGTACATAAAGAGAAATGGTTTTAAACATCTGCAGGTATTAAAAGGATTTAGAAGTTAGTTTTGCAATTTGCAAAGATTTCATTTACACACACACACACATTACATTTATCTACTGTACACAAATCTTTCCATTACCATAGTGCATTTGCAATATTTAAATAACCAGTCGAGCTGGTTCAGTCACATTGAGACACTGTTTTGTAAACCAGAACTACTTGGTCGCACGTTAACTTCAGTTGTGATTTTAGAGGTAGAGAGAAAAACAGCTCCACGATATGGATTATCTTGTCTTTTTTATGGAGAATCACTGTGTAGGAGAACTAGGACTGACCAGCAGCAGAGATGAACCAGGATAAACTCCAGGATAAAGACTACAGGTGATGTAGTCACCTCACTCATACTTAATCAGAGAAATCATTGAGAAATATGCATATTTACTATCAATGCTGCCCAAATGTTCAGTATCAGTGTACTGATGACTGAAGTTTTCAATCAAACCTTCTGTCTGGTATTCTCTTACTGTCTGAACTTCAAGCTGATGAGTCTGACTGTATAAGAAGCTGTGGATCTTAAAGGAGTCATATGATTTCATATGCTCTCTTTTCCTTTCTCTTTGGAGTGTTACAAGCTGATTGTGCATAGATAAGATCCCTGAAGTTGTAAAGACTAAAGTCTCAAAACCAAAGAGATATTCTTTATCAAAGTTAAGACTCTGCCACGCTCCCCTAAAACGGCTCATTCAGACACGCCCCCACATGTCTACGTCACGGTGTGGGAAGATTTGCAAAACACCACCCAAATGTATACACAATGAAAGGCGGAACTTTTATTCTCGCTGTAGTGTTGTTGCTGCCGCCGGCACCATGTCCTGGAGATGCTGTTTCTCGTTGTGAAAGCGAAACTTTGTTTGGGCTTCCAAAAGAGGACACAACTAGAAATCAGTGGTTAAGTTGTATTTACAACACTGTTCCAGAACAGGGCTGCGTTTCCCAAAAGCATCGTAAGCCTAAGAAGTTCGTAAAAACGATCGTATGACTGATCTTAATATTATGGTCTGTTTCCCAAAAGGTAACTTAAGTAGCACTTGAAAATCATCGTAGATCTACGAGTACTCTGGAGTAATCGTGAAACCCTACGTGCATCGTAAGAAGACAGAATTATGAGGGCACCTGCAGGACAATCGGCAGATTATACCTTTAACTTTATTCAACTGCAATGTGATTATAATTAAAGCTTTTGATTGTACTTTATTGTACACTTTATTACTTGAGATATATATATATATATATTAGGGGTGTAACGTTACGCATATTCGTATTGAACCGTTCGGTACGAGGCTTTCGGTTCGGTGTGCATTACAAACCGAACGATTCGTTGGACTAATCCTATTACTTTTGGGAAAAAAAAAGAGCTTAAAGTGTGTGAAATATCAGTACCACTGCGCTCAACAACGCAGCCCAAACGACGTAACAGGCAACGTGCTGTCTGCCCCGTGATAACCTCCCCTTGCTGGGGAGAATCTTCACTTCAACTGAATTGCTAAAATATTTAATTATAACTGCAATATGCTGTTATACAGCAGTGAATTATATTATTTTATATGGAGCACAAACATCCGTCTGTATAACAAACTATGTGCATATTTACAGACGAACTACACTCATGTTCATATGCCCAGACAGTCAACAGTGATAGGTTTTTGGAAAGGCTGTTTTGTACGCGTTCATTCACAAGTCTGCTGCGGTTTGGTTCTTTGAATGCGCTGCTAACTCTGCCGGTGGAGAAAGACTGCGTCGGGAAGGTGAAACCTCGCACTCGTGGGGCGAAACCAGTGACATTATTCTACTGAATGAAAGCTTAAGGTTTATCCAAAATGTCACTAGTTGCTATGCGCTTTGTCTTAGAAAAGAGTCGGTAAACACTGCAACACTGGTTCATGCGCCCGCGTGCGTGTGTGTGTGCGTGCGTGTGTGTCACGCACGGAGGTCTGAGTGATACGAGTGCGCTTGAAATAAGAAGTCGAGGCGGGTCCGGATTTAATTCCCTCCTGGTCCGGAGTCCGGACTTTGAGAAGCGCTGGGCTATACCGTTATCAGCATGTTGAAGTAGATTCGTCTCTCTTTGTCCGCAGCGAATATGCGGCGTCCGATGCCGAAGGCTCCGTCATTACTCTATCATTCCGTTTTTACTTTCACTTTATAGTGAATTGACTGAGATTAAGACGTTCACCGGCATAAATCTTGCACTAAGTTTGCACGTGTGTAAACCCTGGTGCAAACGCTGCTTGTTTGATATCCATTGGCTCGCCTTCATGGTTTAAAACAGAAATATTTCCAACATTGCAACGTAACCAATTGCCCCGCCCCCCGTATCGAAAACATACCGAACCGTGACACCACTGTGTCGTATCGAACCGAACCGTGAATTTTGTGAACCGTTACACCCCTAATATATATATATACAGTGGCATGCGAAAGTTTGGGAACCCCTTGTAGAATCTGTGAAAATGTGAATAATTTTAACAAAATAAGAGAGATCATACAAAATGCATGTTATTTTTTATTTAGTACTGTCCTGAGTAAGATATTTTACATAAAATATGTTTACATATAGTCCACAAGACAAAAAAAATAGCTGAAATTATTCAAATAACCCCCTTCAAAAGTTTGGGAACCCTTGGTTCTTAATACTGTGTGAGGTTACCTGATGATCCACGACTGTTCTTTTGTTTTGTGTTGGTTGTTCATGAGTCCCTTGTTTGTTCTGAACAGTTGAACTGAGCACTGTTCTTCAGACAAATCCTCCACGTTCTGTAGATTCTGCAGTTTTCCAGCATTTTTGCATATTTGAACCCTTTCCAGCAGTGACTGTATGATTTTGAGATCCATCTTTTCACACTGAGGACAATTGATGGACTCAAACACAACTATTAAAAAAGGTTCAAACATTCACTGTTGCTCCAGAAGGAAACACGATGCATTAAGAGCCGGGGGGTGAAAACTTTTTGAATTTGAAGATCAAGGTAAATTGTACTTAATTTGTCATCCGGGAAACATGCAAGTATCTTCTGTTGCTTCCGAAGGGCAGTAATAAATGGAAAAAATATATATAATTCAACAAAAGAAAAAAGTTGGAAATCTTCATCCTGTTCAAAAGTTTTCACCCCCCGGCTCTTAATGCATCGTGTTTCCTTCTGGAGTATCAGTGAATGTTTGAACCTTTTTTAATAGTTGTGTTTGAGTCCATCAATTGTCCTCAGTGTGAAAAGATGGATCTCAAAATCATACAGTCACTGCTGGAAAGGGTTCAAATATGCAAAAATGCTGGAAAACTGCAGAATCTACAGAACGTGGAGGATTTGTCTGAAGAACAGTGCTCAGTTCAACTGTTCAGAACAAACAAGGGACTCATGAACAACCATCACAAAACAAAAGAACAGTCGTGGATCATCAGGTAACCTCACACAGTATTAAGAACCAAGGGTTCCCAAACTTTTGCAGGGGGTTATTTGAATAATTTCAGTTTAGTCTTGTGGACTATATGTAAACATATTTTATGTAAAATATCTTACTCAGGACAGTACTAAATAAAAAATAACATGCATTTTGTATGATCTCTCTTATTTTATTAAAATTATTCACATTTTCACAGATTCTACAAGGGGTTCCCAAACTTTCGCATGCCACTGTATATATATATATATATATATATATATATATATATATATATATATATATATATATATATATATATATATATAGGGATGCAACGATTATAGATTTTGTTGGTACGATTATAGTTTGAGGAATAATCACGGTTTCACGATTATTACGATTATTATGCATTTATTCATTTCACAACATAAAATCACAAACACACTTTAGATATTGAAGTGTTATTTATTTCTGCCTTTTGAAACAGAAATAACACAGTAACCAATAATACAGCACAAAATAATAATACTAAAGAAAAAAAAGTCCATCTCTCCTATTGGAATTAAAAAAGGTTACCTCTGCTCTGTAAACATCCATGTCTTTTAAGATGTTTTTACAAATTTGGGTGTGCATAATTTCAATTTCTTATTTTTCCCATTTAGAGAAATCTTGGGTTTTTAGAGGTCCCCATATCTCACTGCCATATAGTACAATTGGTTCGATTATTGCTTTTAGGATTTTTAGCCAGGTTTGAATTGGAATTTCGTACTGAATTGTATTTTTGATCATGTAGAAGACTCTCAGTGCCTTTGCTTTCAGTGCATTCACAGCCAGATTGAATTTTCCCGTTGAGCTGATGTTTAGTCCCAGATAGGTGTATTCATGGGTGTGTTGGAGGACCTGGTTTCCTGCTCTGAAAGTGTATTTATTTTCCTTACACCTGGGTCTCTTTTGAAAAATCATTATTTTTGTTTTTGTTAGATTCATTTTAAGAGCCCATGTTTGACTGAAAGTCTCTATGATGTCTAGGAGCTGTTGTAGTCCCTCTTTTGTTTTTGACAGAATGACTAGATCATCTACAAAGAGAAGACATTTGATTTCTGATTCAGTTAGGGTTGGGCCGGGGGCAGTCGAATTGTTTAATTCTTTGGCTAATTCATTTAAATAAATGTTAAACAGAGTGGGGCTCAATGGGCAACCTTATCGAACTCCTCGTTGTTGATAGAAAAATTATGTTCGTTTGTTCCCTATTTTTACACATGGTGCTGATTAAATCAAAAGTTTTCCCTCCAATCCCGTTTTCCAGTAGTTTTAGATTCTGTGTCTCTCTCACTCGCTCGCTCTCTGTGTGTCTCTCTCTCTCTCTCTCTCTCGCTCGCTCTCTGTGTCTCTCTCTCTCGCTCTCTGTGTCTCTCTCTCTCTCTCGCTCGCTCTCTGTGTCTCTCTCGCTCGCTCTCTGTGTCTCTCTCTCTCGCTCGCTCTCTGTGTCTCTCTCTCTCGCTCGCTCGCTCGCTCTCTGTGTCTCTCAATTTCAGTTTTGTCTCTCTCTCTCTCGCTCGCTCTCTGTGTCTCTCTCTCTCTCTCTCGCTCGCTCTGCACTATTGCCACTGACGATTCAAACGTGAGTTTTGAGCTGTGTAGAATAGTGTTTGTTGTTTCTCTGATCACAAATGCAGACATGGTAATGTTTACGTGGCGCAATGCAATGCGACGTGTAAAAAGACAGTACAAGTCATTATAATCAGTAATTATGTCCCCACTGAATGCAACAAATGCCTCGTTTGTAATGAGTTTTGGGCCATTCCACCGAATGGGTGTCATGTGTGTCCCCAGGACATTATAGGTACAAACATGCATAAAAATTAACTATAAAATACATTTTATTATTAAGCAAAGTGACCTGCACATTAATCTAACTGCAAATTTAAAATATATAATTAAACAAATTATTAAAAACTACCTAAAACACTGAAAATATAGCATTTGTGCATGTCCCCAGTGTCTAACGCTACATTTTAACATTAAATATAATGTTTAAAATCCTTCAGAAATCATTTTTATTTTGCATTTTTGTGTACCTCCATATCCCATCTGTGCTTTAAATACATTTATTTCAAAATAAATTTATAATATTTTGGATAAAATACTTATTTTAGTCGTGTCCCCAGGTTTTCACTCAGTCCTGTTACCCTAACACATTCTCCCTCTAAAAAACTGAGAAAATTCCACAAGACACATTTTCAACATAATATTGCAACATCTGGATCTTCTGAAGGCAATGAAATGATCGGAAGCATGTGGTCTTATTTTCTTTTCTGTATATTTGATGATATTGTAACGCTGGCTGGGTGCGTCATTATAAATATACTGTCCTGTTACCTAAATTATTTCTTAGATGCTACTTGTTTATTTTAAAAATACCAATCTGTGGTGAATCACTATACTTTGCTGAGTATTCTCATAATATTAGCATGTACTCCATGTGGCTAGATTATATGTATTTGCTAATTTTATCCTAAAATCTCAATCCTGTTACTTTCAGTCCTGTTATTCATATATCCTATACTTATATATAGAAACTGAGTAATAGTAACAGGAATGAGTAGTGTCATCTGATTTATTCATGTAAATATTAGGCTACATCCATACTAACAGATACATTTGAAAATGCATCTTTTTCTCAAAGTTTTGGCCTTCTATCCACACTGAGACAATGCTTTTGCCCAGAGAAAACCTATGGTTGTTCCTGCATTATTGTTTTATATTGCATTCCTGCAAGTATGACAGAAAATGTACTTGAAATTTCTGTCCTGTGGCAATTATGTATTAGACTCATTTATGGAATGGCATTTGTGGGCTGCGCTATAAGAAAACAATATTCAAAGAAAATCTAAAAATATATTATTTAAGTTTATTATTTTTAATATCAATTTTTATTTAATATTTATTTATTTTTTTCATTATGTATATCTTATCTTATAACCCGTCCTCTACCCCTAAACATAACCCTAACAAAAACCTCTGCAGACCACTAGATTTAAATAGAAACATGATTTGGCCTTTTTTAGCAGTGAGGTCAGCTCACAAGTCAATGTTCAACACTTTCACTATATCAGTGCGGGCATTAATACCTCACATGTGTAGTCAAACCTGTATACTAATATAATGGATACTCACTCCTGTTACCCATTTCATTCCTGTTACTAAATAGTTTTTTCTTTAAAAAATAAAGTTAAACCATTATTTTTTTAATTAAGTTTGATCCATAATTTATCCCATTATTTAATAAATTGCATCACAGAAAATTGATAAGCTTGAGGTTTGAGTCGCCATTTAAAATGAAAAATATGAGTTTGTGTACTTCAGAAAAATACACCTTGTGTAGATAAATAGTGATTTTTATGATAAAAAAAAATATTTTTTTTGACCATGAAACCAACAATTTCTTTAAAATAAACACCTGCCTGGGGGGAAAATTAAGGAATTTGTTGATATATTTTTAAACATGCTTTTTAAAAGACATTAGAGTTTTGGTAACAGGACTGAGAAAAATACATCCATCTTCCACTTAAAAATTGTGTAAAAAATTAAATAAAGTTACCTGAGATGGACCAGTATATAGATTTTGAATAGTTAAATACGTGTATTACTAGATTCAGTCTTTAAAAAAGGTAGAAAATGATTTTTTTTTTTTTAAGAGTTTTGGAAGCAAATGGCACCAACTCGGTGGAATGGACGTTTTATTGATTTTGTGTCATCGCGCTGGGACACGGCCTCACAATACGGTGAGAGGCGTAACATTTCCGTCTCACGCTTGAAGTATTCGGCCAATCACAACGCACTGGATAACTGGCCAATCAGAGCACGCCTCGCTTCTCAGAACGATGAGCTTTGTAAAAATGTATGCGTTTCAGAAAGGCTGAGCATAGAGGAGCAACAATAATGTACAGTATGTGGAAAATAATGTGTTTTTTTACCTTAAACCGCATAAACACACATTGCATTACACCAAATAATGTTTTTAGCAACATCATATGACCCCTTTAATGTTTTGTAAAACAATTGAGTTAAAGTGGATGTCAAAAAAGGAGAGTTCACCCAAGGGAAATTCTGTCATCATTTACTCAGCCTTTCCTCGGTGGAAAGCATCAAAAATAGTTCAAAAATTGTTTAAGCTGTATTTGTCCATACAGTTAATTAAGTCATTTGTACCCTACAAATGTTTCAAGCTCCAAAAAGAACATAAATGTTGCATAAAAGTGATTTATACATCTCCAGTGGTTTAATCCAATTCAAATGCTGAAAATTAATTCATTGTTTACTCTCAAAACAAAAATCAAATCGTTGATTAACTCATGTATACAAGTCCCAAATATGTCAACAGCATAAATCCTCATTTAAAGGTTAGTTAAGATCAATGTTCATATCTGAATAAAAACCTGAATTACATCTCTTCGTCATATAAATCCATCTATCCTCAGAAGACTTGATTAAACCCCTTGATTCACATGGATTACTTTTAACTCTTTATGTTCTTTTTGAAGCTTGTTCTTTCTCTAGGCTTTCATTGGATGTACATGAAGAATGAGAAAATATTAGAAATATCTTGTTTTTCTTAAGATGAAGGTAGATTTTGAACCTAACGAGTAACACTAGCCTCTAACTACTATTAACTAGGGATGTGCACGAGTACTCGATTAATCGATTACTCGAACGCATCAGCGACGATCGAGCATGAAAACGATGATCGATTGGCTCTAAAAATGTATTTTTTTTAAAAAAACTACTTTCATTCTTTCTGATTGGTTATGCTGGTATTTGGGCGGTAGTCTGATATTTGATTGGTTATGGCTGCGAGAAGTTGTGGTCTAGAGACAAGACCGGAGCACAGAGCGAAAATGGCGTCTAAAGCGCGCAGCGATGTCTGGCAACACTTTGAAAAACTTGACGAAAAAACAGTCAAGTGTAAGATGTGCAGCGCCACACTGGTCTACAACTCCACAACGAGTTCGATGCGTTACCATCTTGCACATAAACACAAAAAAGCAGATGATGCCGATGCCACTACCAGCAGTCAGACGAGCATAAGAGATTTCACCATCAGACAGAAATGCGACACAGGCAGGGCAGAGAAGATGACGCAGCTAATAGCAGAAATGACAGCAAAGGACTTGCTGCCTATTAGTTTTGTTGAAGGTGAAGGTTTTAAACGTTTAATGAATTACGTTGAGCCCCACTATACTGTCCCATCGCGCAAAACGGTCACTGCAAGGATTGATGCTCTATACGAAAAATGCGCTTGTTCACTAAAAGACAGTCTGTCGAAGCCAGCGCGGGTGGCTATAACTACGGACTCGTGGACCTCGCTAACCGCTGAATCGTATATGACGCTAACCTGTCATTACATAAATGAATGGAAAATTCACAACGCAGTATTAGAGACGCGAGGTTTCGAGGAAAGACACACAGCTGTGAACATTGCCAACTACCTAAAAGATGCAACAGAAAAGTGGCTGTTAAGCTCTGAAAAAGTAATGGCATGTGTGCACGACAACGCTGCGAACATGGTTCTGGCAATTCGAAGTCTTTGGGAATCAGTGCCCTGTTTCGCACACACCCTGCAGCTTGCAATCAATGAGGGCTTCAATGTTGCAACTGTAAAAAATGTAATAGCTGCAAGTAGCCGCTTGGTATCACATTTTCACCACAGCACAGTAGCTACAGCCGCACTTAGGCAGAAACAACAAGAACAAAATATACCCGACCATAAGCTTATTCAGCATTGTCGCACGCGGTGGAATTCGGTGTGTGACATGTTCGAACGCCTTTTGGAACAGAGGTGGGCTGTGTGTGCTGTTCTGTCCGATCGCAATGTTACAAAACTTGCAGATGCGAGGACACTTGACCTAAAAGATGAGCACTGGGAGACTGTGGAAGAACTGACACCTGTTCTCAAGTCTCTTAAGTGTGCCACAACTACAATGTGCAGTGAGACCCATGTTTCCAGTTCAATGGTCTATCCGATCACACACAGTCTCATCACTAGACACCTAAACACACAGAGGAGTGAGTCTCCAAGAGTGTCTGAATTTAAAAATGCCGTAGCCGAATCTCTGAAACGGCGCATAGTCGCAGTTGCTGAAGATGCTGAGAAAGTGTATCTGCCTCTTATTGCAGCGGCTTTGGATCCAAGACACAAACATCTCAAGTTTCTTGAGACAGAGCTTCGGGAGAGAGTAAAAGAGAATCTGAAGCAGCTTTGCGAGACAATCCCAAATCCTGTCAGACCCATACAAAGTAAGCCCGACTCAGCAACGGCGCTCGACACTCTTTTCGGCGAGGACTACGGCACGAGTGATGTTTCTCCGCATGATACCGAAATCGAAAGCTACTTCAGGGAGCCATGCATCTCTGTAAACCAGGATCCTTTATTGTGGTGGAAAGTAAATGAGTCTCGATTTGCAAAGCTAAGCACCCTTGCCCAGTGGTACCTGGCTGTTCCTGCAACTTCTGTGCCTGCTGAGCGTGTTTTTTCCACCGCAGGTCTAATTGTAAATAGACTCCGCACTCGGCTTTCATCTGAGCACGTAGACCGACTGATCTTTTTAAATAAAAATATGTAGTCCTTATGTTAAGTTTTATTAGCCATGCATGGTAAAATATTCAGGCTGTTTTTGTTTTAAGTTTAAGCAGCATAGTTAAATTATGCCGGCTTTATTTTATTTACCTTTACCGACTGATCATTTTGAAAGAAATGTTATGTTACCTAATCTTTAAGTTTTATAGCTGAGGTAAAAATATTCAGGCTATTTTTTATTTTTATTTTAAGTTTGCGCAGCCAAATATGCTGGCTTCTAATTTTCGTTAGGCTATGGGCTACTTAACAGTCGTTTGGTGAAGTTGTATTAAACTTTATTTTTGCGAACCTTTTACAAAAATACTTTTTTGATCCACAGCTGTTGTGATGCTGCTGAAGTAAAATATTGTTTTGTTAAAAATAACAGTTGAATAAAATAACTGAAAAGCATATCATGTGTGTTTTATTTGTTTTATAAAACATAGAAAAAGGTAGGTTATCTTTTTAAAAACCGATGCAAAATATTTATACAAATAATAAGACAGACATATTGATGGGATAATACCGTAAAATAACTTTTTTTTTTTTTTTTTTTTGCGGGGCTTCAGTTACTATTGTTTTAAAGCGCCCTGTAACGGGAGAAGCGCATCCACTACTTTCTGGTTGGCACTTAGTTCAAGCTCACATGCATTTTGTGTAGATAAATACAATTTGTAATATAACATTTACATATTGTGTATCTAGGCTATGTGATTAATTTTATATACAATGCGTCATGTAGAAAAAGCGCTTCAGCTTCACCTCATGCTGTTATTTCTTTTAAATGTTTACTGTGTTAACCACTATTGATGGTGATGTTTAATAATCTGTGTTAATTTAATTATTTTTTGAATCCTGTCATATTTTTTATCAACAACGTTTTAACAGGGCTTTAATTAAAATATTTTAATTGTTGCTATGACGCACACGCCTTGCTTAAGCTCCACCCCCGATTAATCGAGTACTCCTTTCTCAAACCTGTGGATTACTCGAAATGAAATATGATCAGAAATGCCCATCCCTACTATTAACACAGAATGCTTTCTCAACTGTGAGATTCACTGCTATAGCAAAGATTGCTTTATTACATTAATGCTTCTTTGAATGCTTTATTCTTAACTTATTATAACCTGAAAAACAAGTATAGCACACATACCGTACCCGACATGTCTGTTAAAGAGCAATTCATTTGGAAAACATCTGTGTAGAAATACAGAGGAACGTTTTTACATGAAATGTTTTAGAGACGTATTGCAGATGAACAACTTACGCCCTAAAAAAAACACAGAAATCTCTGTAAAATGGAGTCGAATTACCATTAAATGCGTCCTCTATTACATCCCAGCGATGTTGCTGTGAAACCAATCATCATTAGTCCGATAAAAACACACTCCACGATGTGTTTTCACTTCCACTCGTCGTGATCAGCTTGACAGACGGGACGCAACGCAACCACCGCTTCTCTTTGCGTTTGATAAAAGTGTGGAAGTGAGCGTCGCCCCGCCCCCTGACCAGCGCAAGGGATGATGGGATTTGTAGTCACGTTTACCAGGTAAATGCTTTTGACCAGTCTCAGATCCAACAACATTGGCAAATGTTCAAAAACAAAGGCTACATAAACTTAAATGTAGGATAAATGAATAAAACCTTTGATAAAAACTGTATCTGTATGCAAAAGGATTCATAAAACAGGTAGAATGTCTTTTATAGAAAGTAAAATGAGAATTCCTGCAGTCATCTTGAAATGACAAATTAATTGAAATAAACAAGGAACAGAATACACTTTTGAGTCATTACCGATTACATCATGAAATTGTCTTATATTGATGATGTTCGACAGCAAAAGAAAAAAAAGCTAAATCTTTCCATTGTTCAGTACACGATGTGGTAGATTTATTTGTAAGCAATAATAAACACCAGTAAACAGAAAGATGATCAAAAAGCTCACTGTTCAATAACCTGATGTGTTGTGAATCATGCACATTAACATGCATTAGGAAAGTAAATAAGGTTCAAGTTTGACTGTGTTGAGGTGAAGGAGGCCGTCTGTATATTCTGGTCTGACAGTGACACCTAGTGAACCATTTTAACGAGATTAGTTATGAAGTTTGAGTTTGTGGCATAAAACAAGAAGTAATTTATGCATCTTTTATCAAGTCAAGTTTATGCAGTGTTCAGAGTAGACCGAGTACAGTAGAGACACTTTCTGCTTTTTTCATCACTACACAAAAAAAAGTGATTTTTCACGATATTTCTGTTGCTTGTGTACTAAAATATCATAAATTGATAATAGCCATAAGTAGTTTATATGTTCCACTATTAGCTCATAAACATGAGGTGCAATTTTATCTCAACTGTACCCATATGGTGTGCAGTTGAAACAGTAACATGGTACAGTTGAGACACCCAAATGTAATAAATTACAAAATTACAGTTTAAAATAATTACAGGATAAAAATGTATTTGCTTTTTTAATTTAGATTCAGTCAAACAAACTAGGAACAAATATTTAACACTAGAAAATGTGGCAAATGGTACAAATGTAAACATAACAATATACACACCCCTAAACCTACACTAAAAACTTTCTGCATTTTTACATTTTCAATCATTCTGTATGATTATAAGCTTGTTTCTTCATGGGGGCCTAAACAATATTCTCATAAAGTTAGAATTTACTGGTATTACTATACTTGTGGGGACATTTGTTCCCCATAATGATAATAGCAGCACACAAACACACACAGCCTCTGTATGCATTTTATTTTCTATGATTGAACTGTTACTGTATACAGTACATAGCAACCTAAAGGGTGTCTCAACTGTACCCACTTTGCCACCTTGTATATTTCTTAAAATGCTAAGCCTTTTAACATTCATGTTAGAAAATATGTCCATTAATAATAGACAGCTGAAATATGCAAATTCTGTTTAAAAAATGATATTTGTGATAGCATATGGGTGAATGTGACTTTTATCCTATTATCATAACACTGTACAACTAAACATCATGTGAAGCAATAGGACACCAATCCTGGTACAGTTGATACACGGTCTCTCAACCGTACCCCACTGACATGCTCGCACGTTTCTCTATATTATGACAAGACCTTACATGGCACAATGTCATAAAATATGTCTATTTTTAGAGCACAGAGTAACGTTTGCAATGATGTATGTTAAGTTTAAGAATCATAAAAGAACAATAAGCTATTCATTGTTGAAAGGACATGGTGAAATGAAAAACTCACCAGGGAAAAAAAACTTTTGCCGATATCTTCGGAGTGGAAAGACACACATTTCAAATTTCCCACGATCAAAGAAAACACTAAAACATGTGTGTGGAGCAGAAATCACGGCTCAGCTTTGTGTACTCAAGTTATTTAAGGTGTTTCAACTGTACACGTCTCAAATAGTCAATCTGTTCATGAGTCTCTGCAGAATATTAGCTGACAACTGTGTGAAAAGGAACAAAGCTAAAACTCAGCCTTGAGTTTGTATGAATGTTGTATTGAGTTGTAAGTAACAGATAACACACCAGTAAATAGAAAGATGATCCAGCAACTACTGATAATAGCCTGTGAAGAGCCGTGTGAATTCAGTTTTTAATCCACAATGACGATATTCTGGTCTGACAGTGACTAGTGATCATAACTGGACTTGCTGTACCTCGGTTAGATGGCATAACCTAGGTATATTTAACCTATATACACCATAACCTGAATATTTGCCATGGGACGACAGGAAAGGCTCACAGACATTTGTCATTATTAGCATTAATCACCACAAGTTAATGTCACATCAAAGACGTATTCAGAGAAGTACACAAATAACGGTGGTGGACTCAATCACACCCAGTAGAGCCTGAATAACTGGCAGCCTGGCAGTGCTTACAAGGAAAGACAAAGCACTCGGTTCACAACAACTATTAGGAGCCTGCCCAGACTTCAAGGTTTTATGAGCCCAGTCCAATCAGCACAACTGTACAATGCAGATACTCACAGAGATAAAGTCATAGTCATTGTGATCATAAACACTTGCCATATCTTAAAAGACTATAGTCTTCGGATTTGGGCGTGCCTTGATGTCTTCCTACCTTGAAATGTGTCTCTGAAAGAAGCATTTTTTAGCTTCAGGCACAGCCTTTTTACACATGAATCGTTTTCATGAGTTTCTGAGACGCTGCTCAGGGTGGCGGTTATGAAGACACGATGACACACACATGCACACACACACCTGTAACACAAGAAAACAGAAACATAAGCCAGCAGAAGCGTAGACTTCTTTTTTAGATTTATGTTGATCATATAAGTTTTAACTCTTGTCACAAACTTTTGGGGATCATTTAATATTTTTCTTGACCTATGGGCCAGTGAGGTGGAGATAAACTCTAGATACCAGGATGCACATTTAATGCATAGGCAGAGTTAGAGCATATATGGTAGTCACATACCAGACGAGAAGCATAGCGCAGCGTCTAGGACAACTCACAGGTATTGCACCCAGTTCAAGACAGCACACCAAAAGAGTTAACAAAAGTTCACTTCAGGAATGAACAAAGTTGCGTCGATGAGTTTGAAGTTCAGTTTTTGACAAAAAAAACACTGAATATAAAGCATACGAAAGACAAACGTTGTGCTGAAAGATACACAATACACAATCTTCCAGCCTATATAGGAAGAAGTATTAGGTACATTAACAGTAACTTGGGACAAATATAATGTGATTTTATGGTAAATTATATTATATGATATCTGCTGTTATGTTCACACCAAAGTCTAATGTCAAAATCAAACCCATGCCCTTGGACACAAGCATCTATAAGAAACATGGCCAGACAAATGAACAGGAAACACAGGTGAATATATACTCAGGTAAACAAATTAACGGGGGGGGGAGGGGGGGGGGAGCTAATAAGTCACTATGACAAAAAAATAAGGGTAACTAGGGCAACAAACGGGAGCAGAGGACCCAGAAGCAAACAGGAAGGATAGAAAACATTTCAACTTAACTCCTTCAATGCAGAACAGGGGAAACACAAGACTGTCATCATAACAATAACATTTGTGATTTCATCTTTGTTGTAAATTAGAGGGAAATTAGTCAGCAGCTGAGTTTAATGAGGGACTGAGACTGAAGACGAGCAGTAGATGAGAAATGCTGTTCATTTCTCCTGATATCTTATTGCTTTTTCTGCACTCTTTCTTACAGAGTTTACCACAGTAATCACAACTGCTCTCCCCTTACATTCATATTTTTGTCAGGTTACTGTCACGAATCCTGGCTATGAACTTCCATTCACTCACCCCCAGAGGTCACCCGCTTACCACATGGACTCTTGCACTACACTACATTACTGGCACTTCACCTTTGGACTGCATTTCCCATCATCCATTGCACTGACGACACACAGCTGTCACCAATCTCACATTGCTCTGATTACACAATCACACACGCTTTATAAGCCTTGGACTTCCTCTCTCTGATCGCCGAGTATTGTATGCACATATCGTTACCCTAGCCCAGGGGTCGGCAACCCGCGGCGCCCGAGCCGCGTGCGGTTCTTTCATCCCTTTGCGGTGGCTCCCTGTATGGGTGTACGCGGGTGAGGTGTCCCCAGACTTTTTATACAACCTAAACTCTTCCCCTGCACTTTTTCTCGGTCAAGTGTGTTAAAGTAGAGGTTTTCAAGGGCCAATGTGAATAAATCTAGATTTAAATTAAAAGAGAAAAGATAGTCACGTCGTTTTGGATACGTTTTATTCGTATCCAAAGCGATGTGAACTTCACGGAGCGCTGAACGCTCTCACGCGCTGTATGTTTCATTCATTCTCGAAGCCGGGGGGCACTCTCGCGCAGAAATTCCAAAACGGACTCATATGAGAAGTAGTAATATCTTTTGACAGGCATCCCGCTGTAGCTAAGCTGAATAACAAGCATAAAACTTAATGGATGAAACGTGAAGACGATATGTGTTTTTCCAAGTCTTCTCCAGGTAATATGTGACCCTGGACCACAAAACCAGTCTTAAGTGTCAATTTTCCAAAATTGAGATTTATACATCATCTGAAAGCAGAATAAATAATAATTCCATTGATGTATGGTTTGTTAGGATCAGACAATATTGAATCTGAGGATGCAAAAAAATCACCTTTAAAGTTGTCCAAATGAAGTTCTTAGCAATGCATATAATCAAAAATGAAGTTTTGATATATTTACAGTAATACATTTACAAAATATCTTCATGGAAGATGATATTTACTAAATATCCTAATGATGTTTGGCATAAAAGAAAAATCGATCATTTTGACCCATACAATGTATTGTTGGCTATTGCTACAAATATACCCGTGCTACTCAAGACTGGTTTTGTGGTCCAGGGTCACATATATGAATGATACAGTGGTAACTGACAGCATAAATTACAGTACAGAAGCTATAAAATATATTTTCTGCCTTATTTTGTGATAAAAATTGAAAATGTGTTTGTAGTATATACAGTGCCCTCCACTAATATTGGCACCCTTGATAAATATGAGCAAAGGCAGCTGTGAAAATAAATCTGCATTGTTTATCCTTTTGATCTTTCACTCAATAAATTCACAAAATTCCAACCTATCATTGAAGTAAAACAATTGAGAGTGGGGAGAAAATCTCATGATGAAATAAATGTTTTTCTCCAATGACTGTTGGCCACAATTATTGGCACCCCTAGAAATTCTTATGAGTAAAATATCTCTGAAGTATATTCCCATTCATATTTACATTTTTTAGCACACCAAGGTGACTAGGAGCATGAAATTGTCCAGCCATGACTTTCTGTTCCACAGGATTATAAATATGAGTAACACAAAGGCCAAATTCCCTTAATCATCCATCACAATGAGAAAAAACAAAACATATATTTCTGATGTGAAGAACAAGATTGTTGAGCATCACAAAATAGAAAGTGGTTGTAAGAAAAGAGTTAAAACATTGAAAATACCCATTTCCACCATCAGGGTAATAATTAAGAGGTTCCAATCAACTAAAGATGTTAAAAATCTGCCTGAAAGAGGACGTGTGTCTATATCGTCCTAATGCACGCTGAGGAGGAGAGTTTGAGTGGACAAAGACTCTCCAAGGATCACAGCTGGAGAATTGTAGAGATTAGTTGAGTCTTGGGGTCAGAAACCTAAAAAAAAAAATCAAACATCCCCTAAATCACCACATGTTGTTCGGGAGGGTTTCAAGAAAAATTCTCCTCACTCATCCAAAAACAAACTCCAGCAAATTCAGTTGTCAGACACGACTGGAACTTCAAATGGCACTGGCTTCTATGGTCAGATGAAACTGAAAAAATAGCTTTTTGGCAGCAACCCCACCAGATGAGTTTAGTACAAACAGGGATAAAAAAAATACCCCATGCCCACGGTTAAATATACTGCTGGATCTTTAATGTTGTGGGCCTGTTTTTCTGCCGGAGGTCCTGAACATCTTGTTCAGATGCATGGCATCATGGATTCTATCAAATACCAACAGATAAAAAATCAAAACCTGACTGCCTCTGTTAGAAATCTTATAATGGGCCGTGTTTTGATCTTCCAGCAGGACAACAATCCAAAACAAACATCAAAATAAACACAAAAATGGGTCACTGAGCACAAAATTTATCTTTTACCATTGCTGTCTCTGTCCTCTGACCTGACCCCTACAGAAAATGAGTGAGGTGAACTGAAGAGAAGAAGCACCGTCATGGAGCTGTGAATCTGAAGGATCTGGAGAGATTCTGTATGAAGAAATGGTCTCTGATCTCTTATCAGGTGTTCTCCAAACTCTTCAGGCATTATAGGAGAAAACTCAGAGCTGTTGTGCTGGGAAAAGGACGTTGCAATAATTGGGTGCCAATAATTGTGGCCAACATGAAATAGTGAAATCATTTATTTTATCATGAGATTTTCTCCCCACTTTCAATTGTTTTACTTCAATGATAGGTTGGAATTTTGTGAATTTTTTGAGTGAAAGATCAAAAGGATAAACAATGCAGATTTATTTTCACAGCTACCTTTGCTCATATTTATCAAGGGTGCCAATATTAGTGGAGGGCACTGTATATACTGATTGTAAAATCATAACCATAAAATTGACATTAGTAAAATATTTATCAAAAATATTATATTAGACAAATTATTGGTTATTGTCCAGCAGTGTATTTTATTTTTTAGCCAATTAAACGTAAGAGATTTTTTTTTTGTCAATTATACATACATAAATAAATATTATTATTATTATTACTACATTTGATATTTCTGTCCCTCTCACTTCTGAAATGATTACTACTTCCCTGCATGCCCTGTAACATAACTGAATATAAAACTTTAACTATATGCCGTGTTATCTTTATTTGGGCATCAAATATTTTGTGGCTCCACATGAATTTTATTTGGTGGGAAAGGGGCCAAAATGGCTCTTTGGACGTTGAAGGTTGCAGACCCCTGCCCTAGCCGATAGCTACCTTACAGAGCCTTTTGTAGTAGTCATAGTTTTGCCTTGTTAGTTTTCCCGTGTTTGACTTCTGCCCGTGTTTCCTGGATTAACCCTTGCTTTACCGTTCGGACTCTGTTCGCACCTCGTTTGGATTATTGCTGTGTACCTGGATTATCTCTCTTTGCCTTGCCCCTGTTGGATATTGTTCGCCGATCGTCGACCCACGCTTGCCCTAGGATTACTCTCTGCCTTGTCTGTGTTATACCTGTTTGCCACTGTCCAACCCTGCCTGTGTTTTGACCATGTCTCAAAATAAAGCCTTGCATATGGATCCGCATGTCTCACGTCTCTTTGCCCCGTAACAGTTACGTTGGATGCTGCTGCAATCTTCACTTTTACCATTACATCCGAATCTCTTTCCTAGGTGACTAATTTTCATAAATGATTTTGCAAAGTTTCATTCAACCACATGAGGTTTGTGAAGGACAATGCATCTCGATACTCTGATGAAAGGCCATGTGTGAACTAGTGGTCCTTTATCATCCAGCATCTTCTCTGGAGTGTCAGCTATAACACTGTATGCTGCAGATGATTGACAAAACCTTTAGTGTGAACTTGACGTCATTCACCATAGTAATCACTGAATCGCCCAACATTTCAACTTTTCAGAATGCCGCAAGCGCACCGCGGGTCATGTGACAAGAACCAACCAATCAGCTTTATCCTTTCCCGTAACAACATTGAAAGCTCAGCCGAGATGGAGGAACAGCTGATCATAGCTGTACAAGGATAGCCAATTTAAGTAAATTTAGTAGAGTGCAAGCGATTTTTAGTGCTGGAAATCAATTTATCATTTGCTGAAACTTCCACGTCTTCATGGAGAGCATGGGTCTAGGTTGCTTAGCAATGGCAGATACCAGGGGCGCGCAAGCATAACGCGCAAGCTACAGAGTACTTTGAAAGAAGGAGGAAACTACACGGCTAGTGTTTTCCACACGTTTTTAGGTGCGACATGTAGACGGCCCCGTGCTACTATTTGAATCTTCCGCTTTTCAAACGCGGAAGTGATAAAGGCTTAAAAGTTTTTTAAGCAATCACAAATCTGAGGGGGCATAGGCCCCCCTGGCCCCCTCATGGCTATGCCACTGTACTGCACTGCCTAGAGCAGTGGTTCCCAACCTGGGGGGCACAAGAGTTCACAGGGGGGGCGCGGGAGCAGATATACTTTGAGGTAGGGCTGGGCGATAAAACGATAACTATAATTATAGTGATATAATTTTCCTCGATAAAACAAGTTCGATAAATATTCAATTTAATGTTTATGCGGCAAAAGCGGAACAAAACAGCGCTACTCATTTGAACCGGGCCACACGGACCATATCCGCTCGGTTCAAACAGCGGCGCAGCTGTTGACATCTGTTGAGCGAGCTGACTCACCGATCACGCAACCACTAATCAGTGCTGTGAGATCCAGTGAGAAGCGCTTGAATTCAGCGAAGAACACAAATGACTGGTATAAACTAGTATTAGTGGTTGCGTGACATAATGAGAAAAAATGTATAGCCTGAATGCACTGTAAGTCGATTTGGATAAAAGCGTCTGCTAAATGCATAAATGTAAATGTATCAGTCGATATCAGTCAACTGATATAAACTAGTTAAATCCAGATAAAGCAGCGCTGACAAACAGCAGAAAAACACTGCAACGATACAGTCAGAAGGCTTTTCAGTCTACAAATCACCATCGTTTACCATGGATTTACTGTAGTAACACTAACTGCACCATGGTATTGTGGCAGAAATGTGGGGTATTTATATCAAATGTATTATATTAATGTAGACGTGTATTAAAGGAGTAATGGAATGTAATTACAGTATATTTGTGATTAAGCATTTGTGCATTTATAATAAATGTATTTAGACTACTGTTTTACATATAAATAGGCTACCTAGAAACCATATAGTTGCCTTTTTACCACAGTATTGAGGTGCTATATGTGTGGTTTTAACTCTGGTTATCATGATGTAAATGTATGCTACTAAGGAAGAACAATGGTTAATTTTAATAAAACTCAAACAGTCAGAAAAATTAACTTTCACCATATAAGAAAGGAGGTTGTTGCAATTTTTACAGATGTTACTGATTTTGATAATGAACATAAATTTACATCTGCATCCTAACTCAAACTACTACTGTCAACTCAATGTCAAATGTGCATTTCTAAAAGACAAAAAATGTATATTATTATTGCATATATATATATATATATATATATATATATATATATATATATATATATATATATGGGCGTGTTTAAATATAATATGTTTTATTATTATTAATACGTATAATACTCAGATTACCATATGTGTACGTAGGGGGGGCCCATGAAAAAAAAGGTTGGGAACCACTGGCCAAGAGAACACTAGTGAGATCAGTTCAAAACACTCTTTTGGGAATCAGGAACCATTTTGCAAGTCAATGTCTATTATGGTAACATAAATAGAGGGGTGCAGATGCAATGAAATTCAGCAAGGCAAGGCAAACTTTATTTTTAGAGCACAAGTTTAACACAGCCGCAGTTGATCCAAAGTGCTTTACAATAAAAATAAATCTGAATTTAAAAGAAAAGAGAATTTAAAAAAAAAACAAGTATCAAAAACAATTCAAATGTAAAAATACATAAAACACCAATTTAACACCAATTCAACTATTTAAAGTACATACACAGCATTACTCAAATGCTAGAGAGTAAAAAAATATGTCTTTAAACTAGTTTTAAAAGCATCCATTGATGGAAATGTTTAAAGGTAGACTGTTCCACAGCTTTGGGGCAACTACTGAGAAAGTTCAATCACCTTTTTATTTATAACGAGAACGGGGGACAGATAAAATAAACTGATTACAAGATCTTAATGACTTAGAGGCTGTATGTGGCCTAATAAGATCACAAATATAATCCAGAACAGAATTATACAATGCCCTGTATGCAAAAAGAAGAATCTTATATAGGGTTTTATAGGAAGCCAGTGCAATGAGTCAAGGACAGGGGAGATATGATCCATTTTCTTAGTTCCTGTTAAGAATCTGGCTGCTGCATTTTGAACCATCTGTAACCAAGACAGTGTAGATTGAGGTAGGCCAATGTACAAAGAACAACAGTAATCCAACTGAGAGTAAATTAGTGCATGAATTACAATTTCAAGGTCTTTACTAGAAAGAAAGTGTTTCACTTTTGCCACTGATCTGAGATTAAAAGATATTTACTTGTCAAATTGGAGAAGAGGATCAAAATGGACACCAATATGTTTTGCATGATTGTTATTTCTTAAGAAACCTAACTGTGTTTTAATGGAGTTGTTGGTAGCAGCATTACCCAGTAGAAGCACTTTGGTTATATTTTCATTCACTTGCAGATATTTGTTTTATTTGTTAGTCTCAAATCTAAAAGTATCAGGATAGCAGATGAACCAGAATCAATGGACAGCAGAATGTCGTTTGTATAACCTTCAGCAATGCCAACTCAGTGATATGCAGCATTCTAGAACCAGATTGAAACAGGTCTAGAATATTAAAAGTGTCCAGGTGTACCTCCAGTGGGGTCAAGATGAACGCCTTTCAATGTTGTTTCTGGAAATACCCCATTTATCAAAGAGATGTTTATAATAGCTAAGAGGGTGGGGCTGATTGTGTCTAAAACCTCTCCAAACAGATGACCAGGCAATACATGCCAAAATGTGAGTTTCATCTGAGAAATTATTATCATTGCATTTCGTGGGGAAGGGTCCATTGGCTCTCATAGTTGGCTTGTTGGTTTTAAGGATTATTTGTTAAATGTAACAAATAATTGTGTGTCTGCTTGGTCCAGTCGTTACAAATGAGTCTTTGTTTTGAAAACTGAATGAATGGTTTAGGAGTTGAGAAAAACTGTAAAGAATGAGTAGGTGATAGTTCAACCATTTCCTATCATGTTTGGACTCTATTTGTTCTCCATGATGATGGCAATAATTTACGTGTGGTTTGGTAAATAAATATTGTATGGGTAAGATGTTAAAGACACATTTTATACTCCATACTCTACATCTACCAGTGGAAGACACCACCTGGACGACTGCAAGTTCTCAAGGTTATTCAAGGTTCCTCTCAAGCCTGAGTCATAGTTTCCTCACTCAGCTCTGTGGTGCTATTTATGAACAGGATTTGTTGCAGTTGAATAGTTATAGAAGTGGTTTAAGTTTTGTATCATTTTAGAGGGGTATTGATTTTGGATCATTTTACAGTGGCAATTTTTTTCCTCGCTCAGGAATTATACTGTTAGCATAGGTAATTATAAATTAATTATAAACTAATTGGTTATAATTATTAATTAAAAACGAATTGCTACTAAAGTATGGTAGTTATTCCTGTGTATAATCCCTTTCTTAGATAAGTGTCAGAGAAGGGCGCTGACAACTCATAGCTGAAGGCTAAATTTTCACCACTAGTCAGTGACACATTGCCCCAGGGATTTAAACTACAGTTTTTTTTTTTTTGTTTTTTACAATCGCTGCCTGGGACACATTTCTCAATACTTAGATCATTTTTCAGAGGTCTTCACACAGTTCTCCTGACCAAGTATCATCTTGGCACAGCAGTTACTTTCACATTCACAATGCACTAAAACGTCACATAACACAAATCAGCTTATCATAAGTCTGTGTTTTATTCACATAAACGTTGTGTAGGTAACTAAAAAGTTCACTTTATTATCCCCCCCCCCCCCATGTGCTGAGTTAACACAAGCTATAGACAGAGTATCTGAGTTTATGTAACAGCTTTGTGGTTTTGCGTGTGAAGTTTAGACTGTTTCCTCCTGGAATTTTTCTGCCCATGGACCCACGCCCTTTCCACATGCAGTTGGTTACACCTCCCCACCCAAGAACCAGGTGCACTCACACTCAGAATTGAATTGAACTAAAAATAGACAAGCAAACAGTAAGTAATAAAATGAGAACAAATAACACTAATAATTTCTATTCTGTCTGTTTTGTTTTTATTTATTATATAATAAAAAATAAAAAAACACTTGCTACGTGTACTGTGTTAAGGTAACTGAGACATTGCTCTTTTGTTGGTTTTGATTGCTTCCATTGTCCTCATTTGTAAGTCGCTTTGGATAAATGTAAAAGTGTGTGTGTATTTATTTATAAATATATTTAGCAGACGCTTTTATCCAAAGTGACTTACAAATGAGGACAATGGAAGCAATCAAATGAGAATGTTTTTGACAGACATATATATTAGTGCTGTCAAACGATTAACCACGATTAATACAAAATAAAAGTTTTTGTTTGCATAATATATGTGTGCGTTCTGTGTATATTTTTTATGTATATATAAATACACACAAATACAGTATATATTTTGAAAATATTTACGTGTCTATATTTATATTCATATTTCTGTCAAAAACACATTCTCATTTGTCAGAATTTAATCTGACACAGTTTGAGATAAAGGTAACAAAACAACTGTAAACAAATCTCTAAATGTTATTCCCTATAATCCACTAGGCTTGTTTTTTTTGTTTTTAAATTATGGCTTTATTGTTTTTATATGGTACTGAATCCATATTTTTGATATGTTTAATATACTGTACCCGCTTAAAGGAGATAAAGGTATCAGAACAACTTTAAATTAAGTAAATTATTATTCCTTATTATACACAGGGCTCATTTATCAGATTATGCCATTAGTATTTTTCTATATATTGATGAAGAGTAGCGATGCAGAAACCCATTTGAAATGTTCTTCATTTGTATCACACTCACATGTTTAGTTACAGTACTTTTACTTCAATGGCAATCAATATGTTCTTTTATCTGCCATTAAAATGAAAGAGCTGAATATAAAGATCTATAACAAATTAAAATATGACAGATTAAAATAAAAATACCAGCCTAAAAACGTGCTGTATAATATTAGGGCAGTTACATGAATTTGAAAAGCTTTACAATTTTTATTGTTTTTATAAGCTTAATATTTTCTCATATTAGAAAGGATTTCAAAATATATTTTAAGTTCAGTTTTACAAAAGGTAATATATGATGGTTTATTTTTAATTTGTTTGACTTATGAGTATAAAACTTTTCTAGGATAATTAACAAACTAATAATGTAATTCTGTTTATCAGAGAAATATGGTTTTGAAAACAAATTAAAATATCACGAGGTTCTAAATTAAGGACTTTGTTTATTTCTATTTTTATTTTGTTATGTCCATATTAAAGTCAACCCAAAATGAAATACAAACCCGATTCCAAAAAAGTTGGGACACTGTACAAATGGTGAATAAAAAAGGAATGCAATAATTTACAAATCTCATAAACTTATATTTTATTCACAATAGAATATAGATAACATATCAAATGTTGAAAGTGAGACATTTTGAAATGTCATGCCAAATATTGGCTCATTTTGGATTTCATGAGAGCTACACATTCCAAAAAAGTTGGGACAGGTAGCAATAAGAGGCCTGAAAAGTTAAATGTACATATAAGGAACAGCTGGAGGACCAATTTGCAACTTATTAGGTCAATTGGCAACATGATTGGGTATAAAAAGAGCCTCTCAGAGTGGCAGTGTCTCTCAGAAGTCAAGATGGGAAGAGGATCACCAATTCCCCCAATGCTGCGGCGAAAAATAGTGGAGCAATATCAGAAAGGAGTTTCTCAGAGAAAAATTGCAAAGAGTTTGAAGTTATCATCATCTACAGTGCATAATATCATCCAAAGATTCAGAGAATCTGGAACAATCTCTGTGCGTAAGGGTCAAGGCCGGAAAACCATACTGGATGCCCGTGATCTTCGGGCCCTTAGACGGCACTACATCACATACAGGAATGCTACTGTAATGGAAATCACAACATGGGCTCAGGAATACTTCCAGAAAACACAACCACCGTGCCATTCGCCGTTGCCGGCTAAAACTCTATAGGTCAAAAAAGAAGCCATATCTAAACATGATCCAGAAGCGCAGGCGTTTTCTCTGGGCCAAGGCTCATTTAAAATGGACTGTGGCAAAGTGGAAAACTGTTCTGTGGTCAGACGAATCAAAATTTGAAGTTCTTTTTGGAAAACTGGGACGCCATGTCATCCGGACTAAAGAGGACAAGGACAACCCAAGTTGTTATCAGCGCTCAGTTCAGAAGCCTGCATCTCTGATGGTATGGGGTTGCATGAGTGCGTGTGGCATGGGCAGCTTACACATCTGGAAAGGCACCATCAATGCTGAAAGGTATATCCAAGTTCTAGAACAACATATGCTCCCATCCAGACGTCGTCTCTTTCAGGGAAGACCTTGCATTTTCCAACATGACAATGACAGACCACATACTGCATCAATTACAACATCATGGCTGCGTAGAAGAAGGATCCAGGTACTGAAATGGCCAGCCTGCAGTCCAGATCTTTCACCCATAGAAAACATTTGGCGCATCATAAAGAGGAAGATGCGACAAAGAAGACCTAAGACAGTTGAGCAACTAGAAGCCTGTATTACACAAGAATGGGACAACATGCCTATTCCTAAACTTGAGCAACTTGTCTCCTCAGTCCCCAGACGTTTGCAGACTGTTATAAAAAGAAGAGGGGATGCCACACAGTGGTAAACATGGCCTTGTCCCAACTTTTTTGAGATGTGTTGATGCCATGAAATTTAAAATCAACTTATTTTTCCCTTAAAATGATACATTTTCTCAGTTTAAACATTTGATATGTCATCTATGTTGTCTTCTGAATAAAATATTGAAATTTGAAACTTCCACATCATTGCATTCTGTTTTTATTCACAAATTGTACAGTGTCCCAACTTTTTTGGAATCGGGTTTGTAGAAAAGTGCAATAGAAAAATGAATATCTTCAATATCTTCAACTGATATGTTACAGAAGCTACATTTATCACAAACACTATGAATATATCTGCTAACGGCTGCATTTACTGGATAACATCTGTGAATAATTTAGTAAAGTACTTTTACTTTATTAGAAATAACATATTTATATGGTAATATCCAAATGCTATGTCAAGGCATACAATGAGGTTTGAGTAATTTTGATGTACATGTATTGGACCCAACATTAAAGCAGTTTCTTATTAAACTGTTATTGAAACGTTTGTCAAAAAATAGACAATTTACAAAAGGTTGAAGATTTGTAGGGTTGTATTATTAATATTTACATTTGAGAATTTGGTTAAATTCTTTTTCATTTACCAAAAAAAAACAAACAAAAACAATTTGTTTAGGGTATAATTTCCCATTCTTGTCAATAAGCTGGTTTACAATTAATATATGTTATGATGAATCCAGTTTTCCATATACAATGATTTGTTATTATGAGTGATATTACCATTGTTCAATATAAAAGATCCGTTTGGAGAAAAACTGTTTTTGTACAAAAGTGACCAGTAAAGTAATGATTGTTTGTGATAATTGGCCAAAGCAATAAGTTTGCCAGTTATATAAATATATAAAAATAAATAAATGATACAAGAAAATATTGAACATACTTTATTTTTTTTGCCAATTCATTTTTATAATTTGGTTGAAAATTGTAAAATTAAGAACATTTCATCCACCATCAGATAGTTTTTTATTTTATTTTATGAGGTTTGTTTCACCAGATGAAATGAAAGAGTATTTTATCCATTTGTGAATATATATCACGGTTGGAGAGGAGTGCTTAAGGATATTCAAACAAATAATATTTAGAGAAGTTTACAGTTGTTTTGATATCTTTATCTCAAACGGTGTCAGAGTTTACTGAATTTAAGTAGGTACAGTATATTAAACATATCAAAAATATGGATTCAGTACCATATATAAAAACAATAAAGGCATAATCATAAAAAACAAGCCTTGTGCATCATAGTGAATAATATTTAGAGATTTTTTGTTTGATACCTTTAGATCAAATGGTGTTGTTGTTTAATGGATTTGTATTATTACATACATTAAAAGTTGTAAAATTATTATAAAACACATAAAATGCTAATTCCAAAAAAAGAGCCTTGTGCAATAACAGGGATGTTTTTCTGAACATTTTAGTATTGGTTTTATAGTATAATGTAATGTAGTTAAATTGTTTAATTAATTTATATAGTTACATTTATTTCTTTATTTATTTTTCTAAAAATTAAGCCTTGTGCAACGTAAAGGGCATATATTTATGTCTATCTGAGTTAGTTATGGCTCAAAACATAACAGGCGTTAAGAGTTTAAATGAAATGAATCCGAATGTCTAATGAATGTCAAACTTAAAACTAACTTTCCCGCCAAAAGGTTTCCTAAACAGAGAAATGCTGTTCCTGTTTGTGTCAGGCTGCTGAATTTTCATATAGGAGGTTTCCTAAACAGAGAAATGCTGTTCCTGTTTTTTGTGTCAGGCTGCATCTGAATTTTCATATAGGAGGTTTCCTAAACAGAGAAATGCTGTTCCTGTTTTTTGTGTCAGGCTGCATCTGAATTTTCATAAAGGAGGTTTCCTAAACAGGGCGGTGCTTCACTGCATCTGTATCTCTCTCAGCCTGACTCGCTCATTGGTCAGAGTCAGTATTAGTGTCATGATCACACCCTGACGCTTCACCACGGTCACGGACACATCCTCAGCGCTGTCTTATCAGTTCAGAACATCGATCCTCTTCTCTCCGGTGGAGTTCCTTACATATAAAGCACAATGCGAAGCGAGTTCATCGTTTGTCTTTTGATACTCATCATCACTAATGGTAAGTGATGAGTGTTTCTCCAGCTCTTGTGTGAGTGTTATGTCTTCATTTATCGCCTCACGTTCAGACCTTTTTAAGTACGGCTTAAGTGTGTAAATGTTTGAGAAGTCATTGACTTAATTACGAGAAACAAGCAAACAGTGTTTTCCGCTTATTAGACTCGATGTGAAGGCACGAGCTGGGACTGTTTAGACGGGTCTTAAAAAGTTAGTCATCTATTTTTTGTTTCTTCAAGACTGGTTTTTAAATTCGGTTATGAAAAGGTAGATTGGTCTTATTTGTATTGGAAAAGTAAGACTGATTTCCCCTTGGCAGCTGCTGAACAAACTAGTTTTTAAGTTTTTAAGACAGTCTTTTGTAACTGGCCGCTGATCTCAGGTTGTCATGGATACACAGACCAGTGGAACTAGTTTGACATGTCATCAGTAAGTTGTATCAATGTAATGTCTTCAACAAAACAAATATCTGCCTTTTAAATCATGATCATTATTTTTATTTTATTAACATTTCATGATATGTTGTAAATAACACTGTTCAAAAACTTTAAACTTATATGTTAAAATATTAATTATAATTAATAGATAAATAATAATAGCTAATGTAAAGTGGAGTCAGCAAAAGTGGGACATCAAAATTGCTAACAATTACTAACATAATTTTGTCCAATCTGTAGTCACATGTTCAAAACTCTAAACACAATTAGCACAACATCTATTTCACAATATGCAGTCAATTACCATGTTCCTAAAATGATTACGACTATATTTTCTTTCAAGCTTACCCAAAACCAAAATCATGGGTCTTTTTGGTCTTATTTACATAATATTTAAACACAGCATGTCAGAAAAATAAGACTTAATGAAGACCTAATGTTCCAAATAAAGCTTCTACTTCTGCAACAACCGCAGCTCAAAGTTATATAAATGGACTATATATATATATATATTAGTAAAAACTGATAAGCATTTTTAAGAAACAGATCACTGAATTGAGAAATGTAAAAAAAAAAAACTATTTTGCGAATTGTGTGATGTATGTGTGTGTCTGTGTTGAGTTTAGCAATACTTCAAGTGTTAG